>VWYH01006721.1:407914-572739 GCA_013399365.1 Pampusana beccarii | reverse complement strand
AAAAAAAAAAAAAAAAAAAAAAAGAGGAAGAAGTGAGGAGAAGAGTTACTTGGCTATGAGGGGGAAGAATGAATGAAGCCTTAAGAAGTTCAAAGGTTTAAGAAGAAGAATTTGGTTCCATGTGTTGGAGGTAGCAGGGTTTTCAGCAGAAAGGAGCGGGACCTGATGAAGGAAAGGTTGTTAGTCACTTTAATGAGGGCAGGAGAGAGGACAGAAGCTAAATCAACATACTATCGATGTTAATACCTAGTGCAAGTTTAATCGTCCTCCAGGAACACATTTCTTCTCTGTAGATTTTTTTATTTGGACACAGCCCAAAGGTGAGCTCAACTCCTCATACCATAAAAGGATAAACCCTTCACTTGATGATTAGTTTTACACCCACCCTTGCAAAAAATATAAAAAAGGAAAGTAAAAAGAAAGAAAATAAGGAAAAGTTTGTGGCTACAAGGGAATGAATTATATGCTTTAATGGCATTGAAAGTAAAGCAGCAGCCTTTCCATTATACTTAAATAACAACAAAAAAAGGCAATGTCAGCCTTCCCTGACGAATAGTGCGTGTTAGGTGTTTTCCACTTCTGGTTATTTTTTTCTAAGCTAATTGCATGTGTTATGCTTACGTACCCAATTTATTGGTGTGAATCTCCCTGTTGAAAAATTCATAGCTTGTACGAGTGCAATAGGTGTTTGTATTTCTCAGCTTGGCCCCACAGCACTGTATGCACACAGTTGCTCAAGACTCACTTTACAGATCTAGCCTGCTAGCTGCCATCCAGCTTCCACAGTTTTTCTGCAGTTTCAGTGGCACATACTAGTAAAAACTCTCAGGAGGAAAAAAAAATGGTGCTATCACTTAGCTATACCATTCCCTACAAAACAATGGCAACAAATGTCATAGGTAGAGGAGTGGGAATATCTTTATGGTTCATTTCAGATAGACCAACTTGTTTCTTCAAATGAATCTGTACTGCTGTAAAATCTCTGTGTAGAGGTGTTAGAAGAGTGAACTGAAAGCACAGCAAATAGGAAATCTGCTGGGCCATGTAGAGTCTCTTTCATATACACTGTTTTTAAGAGCTCTGCTTGCACATACTTCATCATCAGAATTTGTGCTAAGGATGTATACTCTTTAAAGACTAGTTGCTTATGAAGACATAAAGTATCTCTTAAAATCTATTAGTTTTGTTTGTGCTGAAAGCATATAGTTGCCATTCAGGTACAATGCTCCATTTGTATAGCTTTCAGCAAATGTGCTGTCACATAGTTAGCATAATGATTAAGGGCACTTTGAGGAGCTTACCACCTTTGCTTGTAGAGAGAGGGTACCTTGACCTATAAAAAGCACAAGTCATACACTTAATAAATTTATCATTTTGCTAGATTTGTCCGTGGAAGTTTTATTTATAATTCATTGTTATTAGAACATTTCTACAGTGAAAGCTTGAGTTAACTCTTAGCTCTCTCTTAACTCTATTTTGAAGTATTCAGTAGTGAAATAACAGAGAGCACAGCTAAATGAACTGTTCTGTCCTTATGAGAGGAAAATGTTTGCATGGAGAGTGCAATTTTGAAGGACCAAGACCTCAGTGTGAAAGGTACAATATTACATAATCTCACATATTCTGAAAAACACTTTCTTCCACCAGAACTGAGCAACAAATGAAGTTCTTCCTCTGAACCTGGATGTAGATCATAATGTTTAGCTCCACACAAACTATTCCCTGTTTCCCATATTCTAGGTGGACACTAGCATATTAATTTCCAAGTAAAAATAAATATTCTGGCAATAAACAGACCAGAATCTTTGAAGCAGTGATTTGTGTGGTCACATTTAGCTACACAAAAAGATTAAGTGTAAAAGAAATAGAAAGTACGTATTTCAAAGAGATTAGTTTGAAATTGTTCACCAATGCAAGTCAATGAGATTAGGTCAATTACCAATTAAATACTGAATGTCTTTTGTACTGATAGGAAAATATCCCCCCCTTGAATACTCAAAGTAGCTACAGAAGCTTCTGTGATTCAGACACAGTCAAAAATTAAAGTCAGCTTTTCTTCCTTTTCTTTTCTTTTTTTTTTTTTTATTATGTGTCAAGCTTTCAAATAGAAGGCAACATGCTACACATGTGATGACAACCAAACAACGCATTTTTCATAGAAATAGGTGGTTGGTAGTCTCCATGTGTCTAAATATCAGTCAGAGCCAAGGTGGGTTAAGTAATGGTAGTACTGGTAATGGCTGTGGGTGTCTTGTGCATATCTCAAATCAACAATGACAGAGCAGTATGAAAACAATTTATGAACCACAGTCCTCTTGGGAACTACATTTCAAGCCATAATTTCATCTAAACTGTTTATCGGCTGCTTTTATTTAATGTATGAAGTGTAAAAAATTTTCTTTGACGGTAGGCTTGTTATTGTTTTTTGACTTCTGTATTAAAGGAGAGCATAATAAATACAAAGATTGTATAGTGGTTTTATGTATGAAAAAATATTAGAAACATTTGCTACAGTGGTAAAATCATTCATACAGTACTTAAAAATTAAAAAATGAGAGTCATGAATGTTTAAAACTTAAATAGCTTAGGACTGAGAAGATAGGAACCGTAAAAACATTTACTGTCCAAGGGCCATCTTGCAAATAAAAATGTTCATGCTTTGAGGAGATTCATGATCATATATGTGCAAACAAATAGCTAGGCATGTTTTTTAGAACTGGGAATGCAAAACATTCCTTGGTAGGTGTGTATGAAGACATAAATCCACGTACCCAGAAATGTCTGGATGGACCTCTCTGTGCGTTTGGTATTTATTTAACTTGACTGGTGGCTATCTGCATTCTCTTATCTGTAAGGTTTTGATTTCAGTAACCACTGAAATATTCCTGAAATCTTAAACATACTTACAGTGTGAAAAATTCTTGGGATGAAATTTCTTGAAACCACACAAAAATCCACCAGTGTGTACCCAAGCTGCCCTCAGCTCTCATCCCAGGAAAGGGGGGATGGCAGAGCCATTGGAGAGGTGCCCTGGTCTTCTGATTGAAAATGTACCAGGGGAAAGCAATTCCCATGTGAACAGAAGATTGTTCCACGAAAAAGGCATCTTTGAATGGCAAAGGGTGTTGGGACATGGCAGATACATGACAGCTGGGGAGGCAAAGACTGAACTAGCATAAATGCCTTCAGAGTGAGTCTGCTTCTCTTAAACAGCATGCAATCCCACTACAAACTGAATGCCCATGTATGAGTTTTCCCATATAACTGCATGTTTTTGTGTGTGCACCATGGCTGCCCTTGAAGGCTGGTATGTAATGAAGTGTATAAACAGCTTTAGAACTCGGCAATTGAATATCTGAAATATCAGCTACGGATCTGGAGGTGGAAGCTCTCTCTTTGTCCCCTCCATTCACAATGCTTAGCAGGAGCTGAAACAACTTTCCTGGATCAGATGCATTCCTGCAGAGGATGGGGGAGACTCATCCTGAGTGAAGGAAGGGAACAACCTGCTACAGATCTCCATAAACAGATACAAAAGAGCATAGGACACTTCAGCTTGAGGTGATGAGGGAAGCATGTGGAAAGAGTTAACGTCTGTCAAGATGACCATCACGTGGTATGGGCATTTTGGGCAGTGATTTGCCAATAGCTTTCCTGGCTCGAGAGCTCCTGAACATAGAAAGACTTGATGTAGCGCAACAGACTTGTATAATACAGAAGTGTTGGACTGAAATGAGGGAGGGGAATGTGAGCATTCAGGAACATCTTATCTTACATTTTCAGCCCATCTTTATTTGACTATTCAAGCACCTGTTTTCTAACGTATTTTTTGGCTGCGAGTCTTTTACCTTGGCATGCTTTTCCTACAGATGTATAACCCACATGTACAAGAAAAGGAGTGTAAAGAACAGTCAAACAATGGACTTGGGTTTAGTACCATCTGTAATCATTATGAGTAAAGTTCATAAAACACCAGCAGGACTGACATTTAACACTTATGTGAACTGGGATGTAAGTGGAAAATTATGGTCAGCTGTCTGATATTGGAGCAGTAACACAAAATTTACCTGGTTTTTGTTTTCACTTTCTGACCACGATGTATATCTTGCAGATATCAAGTGAAGAAAATCTGTGCTTAGCAGCCTACTTTGCTTGTCTTGTTTTTTGACCCTCCTGCATGTAAAAAGAATGCTAGTGTTGATCCAGTGAGTATGCACTTAACATACATTTAAATGATCCCATTAACTTCATAGGTTTAGAGTAGACATGTTTTGTCACTTCATAGTGTAGGCTTACTGGTCTTCAGCCTTCGTGGAATTACATCTGAATATTTGCTCACTGACATCCTGGAAAACTACAGTGATTTTAGTCTCAGACCCCCTGAGAGTAGATTTCTAGGAGAACTCATAGATGGAAGAACTGTTAATCAGTAAGATTAACAGCTGCAATAGACTAAGAATACAAGTATGTTTTAATTATATTTTATGCTTACCTCGTGTGTCTCCCAACTTATCTCTGTTCTTTTTATTTGTGAAGGGAGGTTCTCTGGGAACTGGGAGATATTCACTCGCACTCTGTGAATGAAACTGGTCTGAAAACTCATAAAGTCTGATGGGTTTGTGCAGGTCCTAAAGCTCTCTACCCTGTAAAAGTGCGTTTTTAATGAATTTGCTGGATCCAGCAGGTTGTGTTCATTTAGAAGAGGAGAAATTCACTACACCACTGTAACACCAACAATTCAATTTCATTTACTTAATAGGAAATGAGAGTTTTGACAAATAGGTGTTGAATTTATTTTTTTTTAATGCATAAAATGTACCTTTCCACATGGCTTTTAGTGTCTTTCTAAATGACACAGTTCTTTTTCAGAAGTAGGGACTAAATGCAAAAGGCATGTTTGTTTATTTGCAATCCAAAGAGGCTTAGACTGTAAATGACAGAGTTTATGGCTGTGTTTAGGAAATTTCTCTTTTACCTTTTCTATAGATTCCACAGTTCTATAATACACTTGCAAAGAGTCTTCTCTTGAGGCATGTATTACTGTTATTCCCTTAACTTCAGCCTGTCAATAAAAAAGAAAAAGCACAAATACAAAAAATTTTGAAGACAAGGAAGAGACTTGTCAGATGAAGGGACATCAGTGTCCTTTACATAGTGCTCTAGCTGGATGCCTGCATTAAAGGGATGTAAGTCTCTAGAAAACGTATATTGAGCCCTAAATTTTCATTTGTTTTTTCAAGAGAATTTAATCTAGCAGACGAGATAGTGAGTCTAAGTCTGGTATCATAACAGCTGTACGATACATTCATACTTGACAATACTGGACATAACTCCCCATCTTTGCCAGAGACAGATCAGAATCAGGTGTCCATATTTTAAAAATAGATTTGTTAAAATTGATGAACCTACATAAAACCAGTCTAAACTGAATCAGTACTTCTGGGCCTTAGAAGTCTGGTAAAACTGCAGTTGTAAAGTGTTATTGATGAGTGCGCACACACATAATTGTATTTGATGCATGCTATGAATGACAGAAGTGAGAAAAACTGCTCTTTACTTTTTAGTTTTTAACAAGCTCTGATGTAATGCCTATTTTTTTCTTTCTGCTGTTAAAGATCTGTGAATATCGTCTTTGGCAAGCATGCTGCTTCAGGCAGGAGCTTGCAGTACAAGCTGGAAAAGTATGGCATCAGGCTTCCATCAGCAAATTAAAGGCACAGTATTAAGTGCCTAAGTCATACGTATTGTCTTTAATAGGAAGGTATAACACATGGGATATCCTTTCAGTGCGTTTGGAAAATAATATTCTTTGCAGTTGAAGAAATACATGTTATAGCATTTTTAAAATCACAGCTATGGAATATAAATTGAAACAGTGAGCTCAGAACAGAGCAGCAAATGCTTTGGGGAAGTTAATCAGAACACCATTAAACAGAGGTATTAAATTATAAACAACTTGCAAGTAAAAATTTTTATAGCTGAAAAATTTTCCTTTGCAAAATGCTGACCTGACGGTTTGACAAGATTAGTAGGAAAATAAAGGTTTTGCTTTTTGTAAAAAGTGCAAAAAAGTTTTAGTTTGTAAAAACTAAAATCTTTACAAGCCATTTAATTTTATGAAAAAGTCCTAGATTGCCTTTTTTTTTTTTTTAGTAGTTATTTGGGTTTTCAAATTCATGCAAATGCACAGGCCAGAAATTCAGAATTAATGAAATTGATTGATTAGTTTCTCCATTTTGCTGTGGGGTTTTTATCCCTTCGTCAACTACTTTTATTTAGGTAGTCTCTCAAAGCTGTGTCTTTTCCATCTTGTCACTATCAGACCAGCAAAAGGACCAGAAAGCTGAACTGCTGCAACTCAGTGTGTGATCTTAATGTGTCTGCAAACAACAAGAAGAGAAACATAGTTTTCTCCAGAGCACTATTTGGTGTTGAAATGATTTAGGTCTGGAAAATCAATCTGTTCATCCTTCTGGACAATTTCTGAAACAAATATTTAGCAAGATTTACAGTGTCGTACATATGCAGGCCAAAGGATTCCACTGGAAGGCAGATTTTTGTAATACCATATAATCGTCTAACTCAATAAGATGTTTTATTGTTTTGGGTTTTTTTCTGAGTAATAAATACAATTCTGCAACATGTTTTAGGGCCATATAAATATAACGAATCATTCAACTTTTCATTTCTTCTGTAACTAGATGATTTTATATTATCCTGTTTATAGAATAGATACAAAAACACTGGAGGCCCTTAGATGAAAGCAAACAAACAAAAACCTAAATGAAACACCTCCCCTTACATGCACTTTAATTACTTAAATTTCATTTTCAGCTTAGTCATTTGAACCCATTAAAGTGTAGACTTCTCAGAAATGCCTAAATAACATAGGTTCAGATGAAACCTTAGCACATAAATATAATGTGAAAATGGTGTTTAAGAATGAAAATCATTAAGGTTATTTTTAACATGTTAAGGTTATTTGCTTGTTGTTAATCATGGTTTACTCCAATCATATAGTCTAAGAATATTGTTGCTCAGCAGTATTCCCTTGAACACCTCCCCTCTGCAAACACAGAACAAAACAATCAGCTGAAAGCTTTAACACTTGTGTATGAGCTGAGGTAAACAGATAAATGCAGATGTGTGTAGCCAGGAGAGCCCAGGCATAGTGCCTATGAGCACCACCCACACTGGGATCAGTGCACCTGTATCCACATGGGTGAGAAATTTTCAATTGCCGTCCTGAAGATGGATAATGTTGTAGCTGGAAACTCTTAGATGGAATTCCTGTCAGGTGTGAGGAGCTGCATGAGGTAGGCTTCAAGGCTTTAGTTTTAAAATGCAGGTGGTTAGGGATGAGCTTGCACAAATGAGTATCAAAAAGCCCAAGCAGTGCACAGTCTGCCAGTGACGGCAATGGGAGTTTTGATCTTTTTGGGTTTGAGTTATGCTGGTCATCTGCAGTCTTCTAAGGTAAGTATTTTAGCTGCTCTTGTGAGGTGGAGAGGAGGAACCAGGTGAGCTCGGCTGAGCCTGTCTGTGCACAAGCACTGGGGGAACATTTGCAGCTCTAAGCAGAGAGCTCTGACCCACTGATGACACCATTTACAGCAACAGAAGCTACATCAGGTCTGTGTGTAAAGCAAGGTGGCATTATTTTCAGGACACTTTTTCAGCAGCATTTTTAAGGCCTGTGGAATACTCAGGTGCTCTGTTTTCAGCTTCCTCTGGTCATCTCTGTAGGGTCTGGGGATGTCCCATGCATGTGAACTGGTTTTGAAAGCCCTCAAAGCTCTCCCCATCCCTGCTGTGGCCATCCCTGTCTTGCAAGGACAAGCTGCAGCATGGCACTGATAAGATTCCTCCACCACGCCTGGCTTTGATGCTAAAGTCTTGGTACCTCACAAGGGATGGTGCAGCTCAGATTAGGCTGAAACATGGGCTCATAATGTCTAGTAGGAATCTGACAGGGAGAGAAATACTCTATATCTAGGCAGTGTTATAAGCAAATGTTTTATCACTACAAGTAACTTCTCTATTAATTTGTAGAAAACTTTTCACATAGCAATAAACTGGAATGTATTCATAATTTCAAAAGTAAAATACGTGGTATTATAATGAGTGGAAGAGACAGTCCTGGCAAAATTAAGATGTATCTGCACCCAGACACCAGACTTCTCCATTCTCTGTATTTTGACAACAGCAGTGAAGCCAGTCAGGGGCCAAGGTACCAGTAGTCTTTTGACAACACACAGAAGCATGAAAATGTCTGCTATAGTTACAGCAGGACAAAAATTTGTTTTGAAGCCAGCGAAAGTAACTACTGCATCTGATCAACTCTTTAAAGAGAATAGAATAAGCTGCATCAAAGCAGGTTTATTCTCCCTTCTTTGAGCCTAGTGCTTTAGTTTAAAAAATAAGGTTAAACTTAAGAAAAAAGAGACAAAAAAAGTCTTTGAAAAAACAATAGGCTTTATACACAACAGTTCTTGAAACTCTTGTTAACCATAGAAGAGACCAAATGATTTTTGAGTCTTGCTAGAGCTTAGAATCACTCCTCAGTCTAGGTATGGGGTGAATAAAAAACTAATCCCTTCCCCAGTTTTAAATTTGCTAATTTTCATTTTCAGTGAACCTTCTCTGGTTATCATTTCGTATGAAACAAAGCCAAAGGATCTCTTTAGTTAATATTCTCGATGTTTTTATCAGCATCTTTCTATGATCTTTTAATGACATAAAGAACCTTGCCAATTCCTCTTCATTGCAAACAGCAATACTTAGAATTGTTAATAATCCCATTCTAATTCTTCAATAACCTTTAAAAACGAGTTGAACACTCCTGCACAGGTTATTAGAGTTGCTGAATACCATAGCTGTTATCTTAGAGAAGTCCGTGTTCTCTTCTAAGCCATTATGTGTCCATCCAGTGTGTTTACTTTTTTGACCACGTTGGCTCAGCTAGAACAATTTTAATGCAATACCATCCTTTCCTATTTTAATTATGATGAGCTAATAATCCTGAAAAGTGAAAAAATCAGCTGAATTTTTCACTTCATAGTCAATAGAAAAGTTTTTCCTATGTGCTGTGTCCTCATCTTTTGGCAATTAATTGCAGAATTAACTAGATGCAGTGAGAAAATCCTTCTCTTGGCCTTTAAGCAAGTAAATCCATATGTTCATGTCTGAATAAGGACATTTTGGAAACTTTCCTTTGTTAATCTCTGTCTTAGAGCACTCAACAGCTATCTCCCTGTAGCTGGTCATATCCCGAGCAATACATCTTCTTGGTGGTTTTTCTTGATTATATAACCCACCACAAGTTTTTCTGTAATTATTTCATCAAGAGTACAACTGGAGCTGAATAAATTGATTCTTGATTTTTGATAATGATGGTTATTCTTCTCCAGCATGCATCTAGGACATAAATTTGTCTTCTTTTGCCACCCAGAGGGATTCTGGTGATTCCCTGGAGCCATTTGTCAAACACTTCTACTACTTCCTTGTCATCCGCATTTGTTTCTCCTGATCTAAATCCACAAATTGCTTTGGGGAAATTCTTCACCAGTTGAACCTTTCTGTGTTTTGAAATACTGTGCTCATCCCACATTTTTGTCTACTGAGATGTCCTTAGGTCTTTCACGGAGATGGAACAATCTATTGTCAATTTTTATACCAATTGTGCTATTAATTTTCCTTTGTTTACCTGTCAATTTTGAAAGCAAATTTTTGCCTTTCCATGATGAATTGGTATTTTTCTGTTGTGCTGATCTCTGTTCTGCCTCTGTTTCTCTTCGTGTGACCTTTCTCTGAATTAATGCAGCTGTTGACTGGAGGCATGAAATCAAGTCTACAGCTTTTCCTTTGCCATTCTCCTTCTATGAATAATCATTTGTCAGTTATTTTCTGCTTTCAACATTGCTCATTTACAGTTAGACACATGTTAGTGTGCCAGACCCTACTGATTGCATAGATTAACACTGAATAATTCCACTCACTACAGTGGAAATGTGTACTGTCATCTCTGGTAACTCTGATATGCCATATGGGTGCAGAACTGTTTGTATAAACTCAAGTTACACTATTAGAGATTCAAATACATTCTGGAGATGAAAAGGCAGATCTAAATTCCGGCTCTTTTCCAAAAGAGTGCATAAGCAGGTGCTTAAGTTTAAGACAAGGGATTTTAAATGTGTGCTTCTCTTCTAGGGGTATCAAAACCTCAGTACTGTTTTTGTAGTGTTAGTAGCTAATTTTCAAAGATGCTAAACCTCCGTTAAACTGGCTGAAGTCAACAGAAGCTGCAGATGGTCAGTGGGCATTGAGACAGAAAAACTAATAAGTCACGTAAATTGGAGAGAAACATTCTGCTCTACCTGTCATGGCCAAGCAATGACAGCATTTTGAGAAGGTGTTTGTTTTTTTTTTTTTTCCTTTGTTTCTTTTTTTTTTTTTTTACTTGGAACACTCTTTTCTGAAAACAGTATAACCAATTCTTGCTGACAGCAGACAAGTAACCTGAATTGCAGATGAGCTTCGGTGTCTTACATACATATTGCTGTATTTATGGGTTGTTTTTAAAACGCTCATAGTAGCAGAGCTGAAAAGCAAACCCTGCCTGTAGTGTGCAGCAGTTGGTCAGAAAGCAATCATATGATTGGTAATGTTCCAGGGAGACCTGAACAGGGCAAGTTGCATTTATGTGATCTAAATCCACTGGTCGCATTCAGGGGGGATTAACATCTGTTAAAAGTATTATGTTTATCACGCAGGTGTTTCAATATTTGTATTTATTACGTGTTGCAGCAACAGTCTCTGAGAAAACATTCATATAACAATCTGGTTGTTTTATTGTCTGAATCTGTCAGGATAGTCATTTTGTTACTCCGACATTGTGATCCCCTTGCAAGCTGTAAACTATTTAATGAAGTGAGTATATGGAGAAAGATGACAGACTTTCAAACTTTTGGAAGACAGTTTTACATCAGAGACATTGGTTTTTGCACTTGGGATTGTTCCTAATACATGTATGGCAAAAATGTTGAATTAGATTGAACATTTCCAGAATTCCAACGTATTCCCCTGTGCAGTTCTATATTTGACTCTGCTTTCATTTTGTCAATAAACAACACACTTAGATTCCAATATTAATGGAAATAAATATTCCATGAAGTACCTCATAGAAAGTGTAATTATATCTGACTTTGAAGAGCTTTGCTTCACGTGTCTGTAATGCTTTTATTGCTCAAAAAGTAACTCTGCAGATACAGTGACTTGCAGGAAAGACTGTTGCCTGTTTAAAAAAAAAAAAAAAAAATTTAAAAGCTAGACATCTGCTGATTTGCATTGCAGTGTAATGTGACCCTGCCAGTACAACAGACAAAACAGCTATGTGAAAAATGTTAAGGTTGCAAAATCAAGTGCTCAAAAGTATGAGGAAATACAACAGTTCAGGTCACCTGTGTGATCTTAATTTGGCCCCCTTGAGTGATTACATTACGGTGCACTCTTTATTATATTATCATGGATGTTTTTGTTCACGGGACCTCTTGAATCTGATCCAGCTCGTGCTGGAGCTAATGGAAATATTTTCATTGACTTCAGTGAGTTTCAGGCCGGATTCCAAAAGGCCATTTTTTTTTTTTTCTTGTTTAACCTATATTTCTTGAAATAACATAGGTGTATATAATGACAAAGTTTATCCGGTGAATAAGACATGATCCTTGTTCTGAACAATTTACAAAGGTCCTGTTCATGTAACGATTTGGAGGTGATTCGTTCCCTCTGCCTAAACGGATCACTATTTTCCTTTGATTAATCCTCAAAAAAGTAACTTTATTTTTGTATGGAGTTCATTGTTGTACAAAAAAAGAAACAAACAACAAAGGAAAAACAGGCACTAAAGTGTTTTTTTTAATAGCAAATAATTTATACCAAGGACAAAGACAAGACAGTTCAGCTGTAGAAGAGTGTTTAGTGATGATTATAGAAGAGGTAGGAAGTAGAGCTGAAGGAACTGGTATTGTTTTTTTCCAGCATTTGCAGACCAATAGATTGTACAAATTATAATGATTTACTGTAGAGTGATAATTTTCAACAGTAAATGTCTGGTCAAAAAATGGTATTTAGAGTATAATCAGTTACAAAATTACAGAGTTACTTTCAAAGGTTGAGATGAGATTTGTACAAGTAATTTCTGTTAGATAAGTTCTGCAGTGTAGCATTTTGCTTGGATTGAATATCGGCCAACTTGTCCTTGTTTTGGTCCTAAACTTGGCTAGGCACTATCTGCAATTAAGTAACTTGTCTCAAGTTAGTAGAATTGTGTTTAAAACACAGCTTCCAGGAACAAGCTTCCATTTTCCCTTGCACCCATGTATACTAAGAACTGAGATGATTTAATATATAACCATCTTGCCCTAACACGACCTCTCACATACTCTTTCAGATTATTTCCATCCATTTCTATTGTGGTCTTCAGAAAAAGCAACTTCCCACCCAGTTTATTTCCTATTTTCCATCAGCAATTTAACTTCCTTCATGTCTTCATTCAGTAGGACTCCTTTCTGACCATTAACATCTTCCAACAATATCAACAGCAGCATCATTCAGTTTTTTAACTCCTGCATTTGTTGATCATATGGTCAAAAGAATATGACTGAAATGTTTATATGTATTATGTGCATATAATTTTATTATTTCTTTTGGCCTTCTGAATTAGTAACATCTGTTACTGCTGATGGAAAATATCCTCTGGGCCACGGAGGAATCACAGTCACATGTTGCCGCTGGAACAGCCTGTGTGAATCAGCAGTAAGATAGACTCATCACTCTGCACCTAATAGATATAACACCAAAATGGAGCCAAGACATTCCTGTCCAAAGTGGGAGGTAACAGTCTATCCTCTAGCTTGAAAAGAGAAGCCTCAAACTATTTTCTGAGTGCTTCAGCCTAACAGGGAGAGCTGACTTAGTCTGATTCAATGTAAGCTTCACATTTTCATCAGAGCTTTATGTTATGTTCTTAATGTAATGAATAAAGTGGCCATAAGCTAGATGTAAGAATAACAACAAAAAGGTTCAGGAATATAGCGCACAGCAGGAGAGGTCCCTCAGTCCTTGTGGTTTTGGATTCTGAAGGATGGCTTTGGAGGACTTTTCAGTGTTTTTTATTCATGTCAGGTATACAATTTCAAAGATCTATAAAACATCACACATTACCAAAGTATTGGTCATTGCCTGAGGATGCTGCAGCAAGTAATCAGCAAAATATTACTTTTCACGATGCTTATGTTGGAGAAGCAAAAAGAAAATCTTGGTTTGCAAAGGGGCAATGTTTCTCCACTTTTGGAAAAAAGATTCAGGATCTTTTATAGACGGTATCCAGAATTACTGTCTTGAGTACCAAATAAGTGGCACAGTCTCTAACTCAAAGTAGTGCTTGTCTAAATGTAGTAAGCATTGATCTTGATGCACATTAGCAATTAAGGTAGTAATCATGTGTTTTGTTTTGTGTTTGTACAGTGTCTAGCACACCGAAAGCTGGAGCTTGTGACCAGGTCAGCTACTCAAGTAAGCCATGCATACTGTAAGCCTCTCAGTCAGATAAATAGTAGAAGTATAATGGATATTTATCATTTTGTTTTTAAAAATTTTTTTTGAAAGACCCATGGTGAAGGGCTGTGTTGGGGGAAGTCTATGACAGACTGGACATTTGAGTCTTACATCTACAGTGAAGACAACTTTTTGTGCAAACTAGCTCATGTAGATCACGGGTAACCAATAAGAAAAAAAAAATATATATATATATGTCAGATTTAATTTATAGTCTATTTTGGTGCAAAGTTTTAGGTGTATTATATTACTTAATAACATTGGTAAAATATTATGGTCTACAAACAGTCAGACAAATGATTTATCTAGTGTCTTCCAACCCCATATATGCAGCAATCCTGTCTGTGCCATTTGTATGTACTTGTACAAACAGATTTCTTCATTTCACTTGGTACATATAATAATTTTTAGTTAATTCTGCAATTACGTTTTTATATTCTTTCTTTCTGCCTTTCTTCTGTATTTATCTCAAATGTGAGCACACTGGGTAGACAACCTCCAGAATGTATACAACAAAACTTTAAAAAAAAAAATCTGAATTTGATTATGCAGAATTGATTCACTAGATGCTGTAAAACATATTACATGACTTTTTGTAATATCATTTATACCACAGAGAAAGAAAGGCTTCAAGAATGTAAAAATCAAATTCTCAAGTCTCTGAGTCTATGTAACAAAAATAGATTGTATCACATAACCTTTTGGCCCCGTTTTTTAACCTACTTGCAATGATTTGCCCTTACTATTATCTCTTGAGCCATATCATAGCAACATATTTTGCATGGTAGTAGTAAATTATCACAAACGGAGAGATGCAATGTGTGGCTAAAAATAATGCCCACGTTTTGCACAGCTGTAGAGTTCTAACTGAAAAGCTTAAGCAGCTCTTCACAAAGTCACAACATCTGATCTGTAAGGTGCTATTCACCTTTGTTTTCAGTGGACATACAGTCCTCCAGAGACCTGACACCTATAGAGGATATTATTGAAGTCAAGTAACTGACATGCGATAGCATGGTTCATCCAATGAGGAACAGATTGTTTAAAACAGACAAAGTGGAGTGAGTAACTAGCTATCAGAGACAGTTTTGACATAGAGCCATAAAGTGGGAAGCGGCATGCCATTTTAGCAGGCATTAATGCAGCAGACAGACCTTCCTAATGATCTATAAATAAAACAGAAAAAATGTCTTCCTGGCTTAAGTGAATTATTGTTGCCATTAAAGATGATAGCACGACAAGGGAGGAAAGGTAGTGCTACTTCTTTAAAATGGAGTGTTCCTTCTGCACACTTGTTATTAATTCCAGCCAGAAACTAGAGTAACACAAGCAAAACCTTCTTCTGTCCAGGTTTGACATTACATCCATGAAAAAGGAAAAGATTTTTTTTTTTTCCTGAAAATAGCCAGGCAGCCCCTGTAATACTTGTGGTTGTTCTTTCCCCAACACCAGTTGCAAAGAGGAAAACTTTCTTATAAATATCCACCCATATCTTTACCTGCCTTCTAGGAGGAACTGTGGTTCTATTGAGTTGGGAGCAGCACAGACAAGAAGTTTTTATAGTTTATTTATCTTTAACAGTGAAATGGATGGGTGTTTGCTTTTTTGTTTTGGTTTAAAAATATGTTTTTGATGTAATCTCAGCTGAAATAAAGAATTTAATCACATGATCATACACTAAGCCTTTGGAAGGTATGTTGTGAGGTACCTAGTGTAACCTCCTGATGAAAGCAGGGTTATCCACAAGATCAGACCATGTTACTCAGGGTTTAATCCAGCTGGGTCTTGAAAACCTTCAAGCTAGGACTCTGCACAAGCACTTTGGGAATCCTGTTCCAAACCACATGACTGCTTATGGCCAGTGAGTTTTTTTGAGTATTTTTTTTAATATGAGACAGGAGATAGGAACAATCTCTTTGCCTTCCCTGCTGCTAAGCAGTGTGATCAGGTTGTTAGGAATGAATGGCTCTATGAGACTGGGGATGACTATTTTTTAAAGGCCTGTACAGTTAATTGGAATTTTCATCTAGATAGGAACGTGTCGTTGTATGGGGTTGCATGTATATATGTTTTTTTAATATCGGAGTGTGGTAGGACTCTATGCTTCTGGTAACTTTTAACCTGCTCTACATCAGCTGAGAGAACACTTGCTGAGATCTCTACAACATGCAGCATAAACGTGTACAGCACGGCCAGTACCCACGCTGCTGAAGCATCACGGCTTGATCATGCATGGCTAAGAGAAGACTGAGGTGAATTTGCTTTTGTTGACACTCCTTTGTTGATGTCATTGTTGGCCTTCATTCAAGAACTGTGAAATCTACCAAAAACATTATCTCTGCTCCAACCATTTCTGCCCTCCTGTGTTTTTTCTTTCCTTTGTCTTTTCTAAAGAGCATATTTGTAGTTTAGAGATAGGGAAGGGGAGGTGTGCTTGGTCGATTTGTGATGCATGGATCTATTCAAAATCCCTCTCTTAGGACTTGGATTCAGCAACTTAGATTTGATTTTCATACTGTCTGTTGCAGGCCAGAAACACACACAGAGGAAAGAATATATTTTTTTCATATACTGGATCAATATTCCCTTCAGTACTTCAAAAACTGAAATAATAAACTTATCCCTCGCTCAGAGATGTTCTGAAGGTGCCACGATATGATGTTCTGGGTGCCAGCAGATGTAGCCCTAGGCACCAGCTCATGTCCTCTGCTGGCTACATTGTCCTGGTTCATCGTGTCATATGGTTGCTGGGTTTTCTAGATAGTATAGGACAGCTGCGTTGCTTATCTACTTTGAAAAAAAAAATGTTTCCCCAGTATTTATGTGTGTACAATACTCTTTTAATTGTAATCAAATACAGAAAGCTCAAAGCGCTGTATTGAAATAGATCAAAATTCGAGGTCTGGGATCAGGTATTTTAAAAAGATTATTAAAATACCCCAATCATTTTCACATTGTGCCTCTAAGATTTCATTTTATAATTCAAAATGCTATGGATTTTCTTAATTTGAAAAATATGGAATAAAAAAAAATTCCCTTGTCTTAGGCATGCTTTCTTAACCTAGAGATCAGCTTAGTAAGTCACATGAAACACCCCTCAGCATTTTTCCGACATTTTACAGTGCTTCATTACTGTAGATAAATGTAATTATAGTTCACATAATACGAACCCAGAATTCTTGTGCAGGTACTTAATTGAAGCAGATAAAGTTTTACGCAGCAGTACTTTGTTCCTCCTAAATCTTTAGTAGTCCATGGGTGATAATATAACTGGTAGTAGTGTTAGGTAAACTTTTTTAATGAAAAGAAAAAATACCACAGTTTGGTTTGTGTTTTCAGTCTTTGACAACAAATGGCTTATATTATATAAGGAGGCTTATATTCCAAGGAATTATAAAGGGTTAAAAAAACATAGATCTCCATAAAGAAACAACATTTGTGAGTTTTATAGTTAAATCAGCCATTGCTTTGCTGACCAATAAAATGGAAAATGTGTGCTTTTATAGGTTTATAAAAAAGGCAAACTCTAGTTGCATGAAAAATAACTTTCACCGATTGAGTACAGGTGGTGACTTGTTTAAACTCTGAAGATGTAAAGGCTTAGTATGTATGACTGAAAAAGGGAACATGGCACAATAAAAAGTCTTCCTTTCTTTACTCATCAATCCTTTGGGTATTCCATGTCAAATAAATGTTACAACAATTTACAGTAAAAGTATACAGTGGAAGTGCCAACGTTAACACTTCTTAGGATTGGAAAGGGTCCAAATTTTTCACACCAATATTTAATGTGAAGTAAAATGTCTTTTCCATTGGAAGTGTCAGCTGTAACATGCTTTCCTATATTTGGCAACATGCTCATGTGAAGTATAAAGTCAAATGCACATGATGTTCTTTTTATTTCAACCATGATAAATTGTGTTCATTTGTTTAAGTGCAAGTGGCAGTTTTAGTGTTCCTACTATAAATTTTGGTTAGCTTCTATTGACATGCTGTATTAAACTTAAGAAAAACAAATTACACTTCACCCATTTTAATTGACTAAATGTGTCAAAAACACAATAAGTATAACACAAAGGGTCAGAGTCTCAGACTTCACCATAATGGGTGTCATGGCAAGGATCCAGCTTTTTGTACGTTTCATTTTTCATAAAGTTTTAGTATGAGGCATACATTTAACATTCACTTCCACTTCAGATTTGTAGCTTAAAAAAAAAAATCTCTCATTCTGTTCCCATTGCACTCACTTGTAATATTGTTAAAAGTTCCTTTTCTTTTTTTTTTTTTTTTTAAGGCGATAATACTGATGAATATTGATGATCCGCTATAAAAGTAAGATTTCAAAATCGACTTAGGTATTCAAAGGAATGAATTCGTGATTTATGTGGTACAAACAGATTTGTGTCAAAACCCATGCCTGAGACCATGGTTAAGAATCCCTGAGACCACTTTTCTAAATAGACGAGTGTGGTTGAGTGCCAGATGAAACTTGGCATGCCTCCTTCCCAGAGGATTTGAATGGAGCCTGTCACTTTTAATGCATGCATTTCATGCTGAAGAATTGATGTCTATTTTTATCTTTTGGAAATCTTTACCTGTTTTCTGGATTTTAACAAGTGAAAATAAAGGAAAACCACTAAAAGATGGTATGAATATTGGCAAAATGCACTGAAATACCCTTATGGAGCTATTTGAATGTCTCAGGGTGGATTCTTTCTTATGAATTGTGAACAAGGTATCAGTGCTTGTTACAAGTGCCAGAATATTTTTTGTTTTCTGCTGTTGTTGCTGCATTAATTCTGAACCCACTGAAAGGTTTTTGCTCTCAGCCTGAATCTCTGCCTGATTAGATGTAGCAAGGTGGACTGGTTGGAGGGTAGGTGCGCTCAGACTGCACATAGGACTTTCAGCGGGGTTTGTCATCTGTCACGGGTTTCTAGCGCATACTTTCAACTATGTTCATCTTTCTGTGGGTGTCATGAAGATGATGTCCTGTGCTGGCAGATACCACCAGACTTAACCCACACAAACAGCATCACTGGCTTGTTTTGTGTGTCTACAGCTTGCCCTGCACTGCGATGATATCTTTTTTTTCCACTGGCAAAGCCTGTGCCTCCTCCTGCTCGCTGTGGGTATGACAACATTCCTCTGACTTGTGCAGCAGCAGAACCTGACTGTAATGCCAGTGGTAAAAAGGATGAGTCCAGATGTACATTAGGATTATCCACAAATAGAATAAAAATTTTCAGCTGCAATGGGCGTGTCACAATGCACGTGTGACACTTCACACATTTGGGAAATTTGACGAGATTTATGAAGTCTGTAGTTGTTAATAAGGAATTAAGAGGAGTCAGAGATCCAGGTTAACCCTAATGGGGGCTATTTGGAGACAGTTCAGCTGATTTCTACTTCCCTTGAGAGGGGGCAGCAGCTGGTCCCTCGCTCTGAGGATGATGTTGGTCTTGGCCCCTCAGTGAGACAGAAGAGAGAAGGAGCCTGTCTGTCAGCCTCGCTGCTGCAAGGGTGGCTGTGCAGGTGTGTACAAAGAGCAATGGGCTTGACCAGGAGCCCAGGAGACAACTGAGCCCTGAGTTTGCGGCATGCATCCAGTCCAAATACTGCTGGGAGGATTACAGTGAGGGGACTGGGCCTTGTCACTCTGAAAGGCTGATTCATTCTCATATTTGCAGCCTTTTCACCTTGTACTGAACAGTGCTCCTTCACCCACAAGTTTGGAGTTGTATCCTGTGTAGTCACTTCCACAACAGGGCTGTTAGCTCTTAGCATGCAGCACGTGGAACATTTATTTACTTTCAAATTTCTGATTCAAAAGGTTGCTTTTCTATTCAGGGGCACCCTGCTGTATCCACCTAACTAGAAAGTGTTAATGTGGGTGTGTCTTCTGTTTCAAGGTAAATTTTATTTGCTTTTGGGGGTTTTATGATCCTGTCACAACTTAAGCAACTAGTTCCGTAAAGGTATTTTTAGCTACCAGAGAAGGCTGTGCATTCCTCAAGACTGAAAATACATCAGCTGGGATCGTATGTATGTGCACCATCCCAAAGGAAACTTAAAACTTTCTTCATGATAGACTAAACGGCAAAAACTCTCCAAAAGTTATAGGCCAGTAGGATGGAAAACTAGCTAACTGTGCATATTGTCAACAGAACAGTCTGTGCTGTCTGTAGCTCCATTTTCAGGCCACTTTCAATGTAGAATCACCGAATATGCTGTTTTTGATATGAATTTGCCAAACTAATTGTGTAGAATTATTCTTTGTTGCAGGGTGTTTTTTTTTTTTTTTTTTTTTTTAAACCTCTGGTGGAATATTTCTCTGAGTATTTTCTCTATCAGAAAAAAAAGAAAAAAGGTAAAAATTTGGAAATTAAAATTATTCCATCTGCTGTTCAGAAAGTGTGTTTTACTGGATCTCTAGTGATATACCTAAACTTGGCCAAGTGAAATGCATTGAACACCTTCCACCCCAGCAACCGCATCAATGAAACACTATCTGCTGGGACCCCCCCCTTAGAATTTAGCAGCTAATTTGCTGAGTATTCAGTCAGGGCTGAGTGTGCTCCAGCCAGAGCTGGCAAGCTGACAGGTTTTGCTGAGACTGCAAATTCTGGCTCTTGTGGGACAATGTGATGCTGAGCATGAGGACTGGAAGGAGAAACTACCTCACTAGTTTTCCTTCCATTTGTATTGAGGCAGTATCAAGAGAAAAGAAGAAATTCACTGTAATGAAAAGGAGGATAGATCTGGGTGTAACAGACTGCGAAGGTGGAGAGGCCAGGACTGGGAGCTGATACTCTAAAGAAAACATATATATATATATATATTTATATATATTTTTTTATATATATATATATTTACTGTATAGTTAAAGATTATTTAATAATACACAAGCCAAAAAAGGGCAAATTAAAGATTTGTACAGGGCTGTTGAATTTTAGTGATTCCTGTCTTCTGATGCTTCACCTTGCTTTAAGCGTTCCTTTGAAGTTTCTTGTTTTTTATTTTTTTTTAAATTGTTTTTATCTTGTTTTTTATTTTACTTTATTGTGGGTATATAAAAATAAAATTTGTCATTTATTGCCATAAGAAGATATAATATTATTATTATAACACAATTACAGTATAACAATAAATAATATGGCAATTTAGCTTATGACAGGTATAGAAAGGAGCACCAGCTCCACATGGCTGCAGCAGTCTTCTGTAAATTTGACCAGAAAATGTCTATAGGACAGAAAGCCATAATTACCTGAAAGATTATTCTCATCTTACAGTAGGAAGACAATTCAGGTAATGTCAAGAACAACTATTGCAGATAAACATATCTGCTGACCTAGGAGATAAGAAAGGTAACAGTGACTAAAATCATTTTTTTTTCAAAAACATCAGCTGAAGCATATTTGTCTCAAATGTTGCTTTGCATAAAATTTGCTTTATTTCTGCATGTCTAATTTGAAAGTAGAATTTGTATCTGATTTTGATAGTAATTATTTTTTATCGTGTTGACCTTTGAAAAGCTAGGCCTAGAGTATAAAGGGGATATATTAATAATTTTAGAAACTTTAAAAATCCAGTTTTATTTATTCATTGAATAGACAATTGCTAATTTGGGAGAATATTGAAAATATGTATATAACTATTTTATTGAAAAAGTCCTGGCTTTATCACACTCTTAGCAACAACACTATCTTGCAGAAGCCTCTGCCCTTCAATAAAGCATAATGGTACAAAAAATATGTTGTCAGGCTACAGTAAAGAAAAGCCGGTGTGATAAACAAATTCACGTGATCCAACTCTTACAGACATACACAGGTGTCTCAAATGCTCAAAAAATTATTTTGACAATTCAGAGAGAAAGAAACCTGACAAAATTGTTGGTACCACCGGAGCAGTCTCTGACATTGATAATACAGACTTCCACAGCTCTCCTTCACCTCAAGGTTAAAGGTAAAACCCAGCTGGATTTGACTGAAGTCCTGCTGTTTCTAATATAACCACATGACTAGTGCACGTCTTCCACTATAAAATTATTGAAAATATTCCATGTTTTAATCTAGGTATTTCTAAGAGATACTCTGAGAAACACTCAACCATATTTCACTGCTGCTTGTCATGACTGTGAATCCATATCACACACCCTCCATTTCTAATTGTTCTGCACTGTCTGTTAGAGCACAACGTTTTTCATCTCTGTGTGTTATATAATAAATAATGTCAATCAACCTTGACATTCTTGGCAGTACTCCATACCAATCCTTGCTGTTAAACTTTGTTCATCACTGTATTTGCTGGTTCCTCATACAATTGTCCACTGACTTAAATGGATTCTTTTTATTCTACAGGATTGTCTTTTTTTTTTCTTTTTTTTCTCTCTACATCTAGTGTAGTGAAGGCCTAAAGTGCTGTTACTCACAAATACACAAACAAACACTGCTCTGGCTGTAACTGAAAAGTAACATCTTCATATACATTTCTGTATGAGTATCAAAATTATTTCTTATCAGTTTCATCTGTCCTTGTCTCTGTTTTGGATCTTGTTATCATGGGCCCAGAACTGACATTAATACTAGCTATAAAAATGTACATATTTCTTCCTCTGCCAATAACATGAAATTATGTAGTCCTCAGAAACCAAATAAAGCTTTCCATTCACCTAGAAAGTATTCTTCCAAGTAACTGGTAAGAAGTTCAGTAGATTTCTTATAGTCAAATGTAGTAATTCATGATCACCTAAACATTCTTCTGTTACATTGAGTGTGTATCTATATTTTAGTGTTTATTTTCTTTTGTCCTTTACTACATGGAATCAAAACGTATATTTACTTTTGAGAGTAAACCCTGTATTGAAACATTGGATATATTGTAAAAAATATTTTTCCTTCTTTAAAAATTGCATAAAATAGTTTAAAATTTAGAAAAATTAAAAACTCTCACACTCTCCATAGACTGATCTGTTATTATGGCTGGTATATCAAGAGAATGTTGAAAACTAACTATATGCCAAACTTATCAAATACATGTGAAGAAAGAAATATGAAAATGTCTTCATTTAGAAGCTCTGAAACTAGTAAATGGAAGCTGCACAGCAGAAACAGCTACTCTCCTTTCTGGCTGCTAGAGAGATGCTGTTCACATCTCTATTTAAAGTTACTGATGCACTAAGCAGTTGGTCCTTTGGACAAGGAAATGCAGGAACGCTGCTTATGTCTTCATGACAACATGGACTCCAGCTGCTTTGGAAATCCGTCACAAAATATCATAATGCACCTTCATAGACTTGACTCGATAAGCCAAAGATTTAGCAGAGGTCGGTAGACAGAGACTACTCCAAATGCCTCACCATCCTCTGCATTTCTGGGGGACTCAGAAATATTTTTTTTTCTGAGAAGCTTACATCACTAAAAACCCAAACACAGATCAACAGCAACAAATGATCTTCGTTCATTCAAATAGTCAACCTACAGAAGGAGCCACTTCAAGATCTGTAAGGTATGAGAAGCTTTTACAAGTATTTATATTAAATTACTGTGAGGTTTATTATAGGAAGAAGACTCAAGTTTTTTCCTATTGTGTGTTATTACTACCAATTTATAGAGCACTGTTGTTGTTGGCAGTGCTGAACATCATGGATAGAGACAGTTCTTCCTCCAAAGAATTAAACAGAATGAGCTAGAAAAACATTTTCCTGCTTGAAACATTTACCACATTGGGCTTATTCATAAGTTTGGAGGTATTTATTGCCAAAAGCAACTTAACACGTTTGATAAGGTATGAACATGGGAGAGCTGTAGTACAGTTGGGGTAATACATGGATATGCCTTGTGGCAGTGCTCACAGCAGGCAGCTCCCGTAAGATTGCCTGGATAGTGCACCTCAGACCTTGCACTTCAGATTTTGCAGGCTGGAAGCATTCATGCTGAGGGGGAACGTCTCAAATATGTCCTCCACATCCAGAAGCACACATGACAGGTTTTTCAATCCATCCAACTGGAGCTGCTCTGCTCTGGAAAGAGTTGTGTAACTTAGTAGGATGACATACAGAGATACCAAAGCCAGCTCATTTGAGTATGGCTACTAGATGTTGCCCTGAGTAACAGACATCCCAAATTTCTATGGGGGAACCTTAGTGGAAACACAGGTTCACATGCTATGTGGTTGATCTGCTCACATATAGTGGTCATTTGCTCACAATTTACAGATATTAAACAGCCCAGTTGGTTTTTTTTTCCCCCCAGAGCAGCAGATGTCCAGAAAGCACAAACAAATAGCCAAACTCTTCTTCAATCAAATAAAATTTCCAGACTGAAAAGGAGGATGTGTCCACAAAATAAAAGATGTATGATAGGCCAGTTTACGGTAGACATGTCTTTACATATGAATAAATATTAGATGGGGTGGTGACTTGAACTAGATATTCAGGGCTGCAGGTTCTTTCTCTCACTGAAATCTATCAAAGACCTGAAAGCTTTTTGACAAAATCTGGCATAGTGCCACAAAATTTCAGTTTTGATAAACTGCCATCTTTCTAGTAAAACATGGTTTCATTGGAAAATTCCTGACTCACTAGATTCATCTAAACAGATGCTGGCAATATGGTTCAGACATACGGCATACATAGGAAGACAGAGCAAATTTCAATTTGTATTTGGACTCCAATTCTACACTAAGAAATGTGTAGCCTCACTCCTGAGCACTGGTGAAGCCTTGATGTGGGATTTGGGTCGTGGTCATGGTCAGTTACAATTGAAATTCTTCCCCAAAGAAATTTGTAGGGCCTTGGCATAATTCTGCCATCACATTCTCACCTCTGCGGTGCGAGTGAGGTATTCAGCGTGTGCCTTTTACTGTATCTGCCCGGGCTCAGACATGACAGTATAGCTGGCCAAGTTGGAGGCCAGATGTATGGCTCTTCTGCTTTCCTTTTGGGATACTTGGCAGAGGTTCAGTGATGTAACAGTGTACTGCCTTCTAAACCTTGATGCACATGACAGACCAAGACTAATGGTTTCCTTTAAATCTGGGGCTGAATACCATTGTTGGCTTTGAAAATTCCAAGAAACGTAATTTCACTTTAGATCACTATAAATTTATAAGCTGTTGTACAGCGAAGGAGTAATCCCCTGGGAAATGAGCATAAACCTATTATATTTTCATTAACAATCTGTTTTCACCATTGACTTAATCCACATTTACTGTTGTGGAATTTGATTATGCATTATAAAGCACCATAAAACAAAATTAGGTATGTATCAAAGTATCCATTTTCCTGGTCATGCTGAAATACTAATTTCCTTGGTTTAAAACCTGGGGTCTTTTCTATCTAAGTCAAACAAAGCTATCCTGTGTGTTTACTGTCATCCACCTGAAAAGTAACATGACCTGCCTTTTCTTTTCTTTTCTTTTCTTTTCTTTTCTTTTCTTTTCTTTTCTTTTCTTTNCCCTTCCCTTCCCTTCCCTTCCCTTCCCTTCCCTTCCCTTCCCTTCCCTTCCCTTCCCTTCCCTTCCCTTCCCTTCCCTTCCCTTCCCTTCCCTTCCCTTCCCTTCCCTTCCCTTCCCTTCCCTTCCCTTCCCTTCCCTTCCCTTCCCTTCCCTTCCCTTCCCTTCCCTTCCCTTCCCTTCCCTTCCCTCCTCATATCAAAAAGAAAATAAAATAGAAGAAAAGAGGAAGGGAAACAGAAATAAATATTTTAATAAATTTAGTGCATTAATTTGATTTGAGAGGGTTTTTTAATGCTCTACATCTTCCTTTTTATTTGATTGTGTAATAATTAAACGTGCAGACTTCCTCCCACAGCTCAAGCCTGAAAAACACACCAAAAAGTAATATCAACCCATACAGTGTAGCCCACTTTCTTGGGCCTGTTTTAGAGGTGTGATGTGATCAAGGGTTGAGGGAGAAGCAGCTAGACAGACTTTAAAGTTGGCATGCATGTGTTTTTGGAACAAACTAGTATTTTAAGTATGGTGTGGATTTTTGTGTCACTGTTGTCTGGATGATTATTCAGAAATTTGTAATTCCTTACTGTCACAGAGTAATAGCTTCCCTGTTTCATGAACTGGAGAAAATAGTCTACAGAAATGTCAGGCTACTTTTTGTGTACTCTATTGCCTAGCCGTCAAATTGTTTTTTTGTGTTTTTAAAATATTACTTCTTTTAAGTTATTACTCATGCTTAACCACTAAAGCAGGAAGTCAATTACTTGAATATATACTTAAATATGCTAATTTTCACATAACCCTGGTGTTTTGTAGAAGCTGCAGTTACAGAGGACTGATAAGAACTTTATGTCTGTGGTAGTTTTGCAAATAGCTATTCCAACTTGGTCAGCTGCACCAGTTTTATAGTGAAAATCAGGTCTGATGACATGAATCACTATGTTTTAAAATTTGCTGAAGAGTCTGTGAAACATACAATGACTTCACTGTACAGAATATTTTGTATCCACCGATGCACCAACAGAGAAATTAAAGAGAAGTGTATAATTGCAAGGGAGACATTTTATGCATGAAAGGCATTGTGCCTTCTTTATTACTGCTCAAAATGGATCCAAAAAGATCAAAAAAAGAAACAAAAAGGGTTTCTTTTCATGTTCGCAGGTTTTCTATTTAGCAACTTTTACCTACTTTGATAATAACGCTATGTACAAGCACAGAGGAAAAAGGGGAAAGGTCTTGGAAGTTATATTGATAAACTACGTGTGGATCCCACAGCTGGCATAAAATATCTTGTTTGGGCTGTAAAAATATATTAGTATGTCATGTTATCTTCATAAATTCTTCCAACACATAAGGTGGGTAGTGTCCCCCTGAATCCCAAGACTCATTACCATTTCTGCTCGCTCTTGCCATTCATCAGCTGCTTTGTCATACAGAGCAGGCACTCGGTTGGGGCCGGAGCATTACGATTCTGGAGGGGTAGATACTGCATGAGTTATTAGCTGTGGCAGACAGCCCTGTTCCCAAACAGTCCTGAGAAGGTTCTTCACTTAAGCAAGCAACAATTACGATGGCATTCCCAACCTGGGGAATGCCAGAAGGTTCTGAATATAGCATGCGGGTTTCATTTTTCCCGTTACAACTGCTCTGATTAGACATTAATCATGATTTCCAGAGCTTTCCAAAGCTCACCAAAGAAGTTCAGGCTTTTAGGAGATTCACGGGTATTCGTATTCCACTAAAGCAGTCTGACTTGCGTATAATTCTTGTTTGTGAGAAAGCCATGTATTCTACTTCTGTGTGAAAAGTCAGATTCTGAGACACCAAGCAACTGAGAATTTGGGGCTCTGGCATAACGTGACACAGGGATGAAACCTGTAAATTAACACAGGAATTACATTGCTTTTCACAGTTGTATGGGTTTAGAAGTACTAGAACACTTTGCCTTTCTTTTTTTTTTTGGTTTGTTTTGTATGCTTATAAAAGTTATACATTTAAAGATAGCTATATGTAAGAGGATTTATTATCTTTTTGCTCTAATGAGGAATATTTATTTATTTAAAATAGAAGTATTATTTTTTTCTTACTATTTGGAGGCAAGGAGAATGGAATGCTTTTCTGGACAGCTATTGCCAAAATAAAAATGAAAGGTATTAATTGAAAGTGATGTTGACTGATTTTTATAGATGAAGCCTGAGTGATCTAGGTATTTGCCTATCTTATTTTCAAGTGACTTAGGAACTAAATCACTTTAAAAGGGAAATTAACTATCTTAGGCCTGTAATAATATTTAAGATTTAAAAACAACCCTATTTGTTGTTTTGTTGTTACTACTGATCTGGTATGACAAAGTTACCTACAGCTTTCCTGTTTGTTTCACTACAGCACTAAATCATTCAGAACTAAAACTGGTGACAACTTTCCGTTTACCGTTTAATGCATTATGCGTTGTCAAGAGCGATGTGAGAACCTGGAGCAGAGGCACTTCATAGGAATTTTTAGTGAAAATACCTTTGCTTTAATATTTTCAGAAAAGTGCTTAAATTATGTATTCATTATTAAATTCTGTTCTTATAACTGAGGTTTTTATTTAAACTACTTAAATCAGTCTGCTGCTTAGATTATCACTATAAGATATACGTATATGGGAAAATACCCGAGAAATGTTATGATAAAAATAAGAATAGCAGTCTAAAAAGAAAGCATGGGTCAGCTGATGAGATTGTATCCTAAAAGGCATTCCCTTTGATAGTAAAGGAAATTTCTGCATCAACTTTGATGCATAACTCTCAGTAGAGCGCATATAAATATTGGTCCCTTTCAGAACACTTCATACATCATACAACTGCAGTTTTCATATCCATTTTTATATATTTACTTATATATATTTCAGTTCTAATTTTGATCTCCTTCCACTTCTAAACAAAGACAAAAGAAATAGCTACATTTAAAACTATTTCCAACATTTAATTCCACTGAGCTATGAAGTTTGAGAGTAGAAGTGAGTTCAGATGCTTGTGAAAAATATTATCTGTTGCACAACAACTGAGGAAAGGCTCACACTGATGCTTTTACTCAACACGAAGAAATTTTGCATGAAAGCAGCACGTAGTGATCTGGCTGGAAAAAGACAATCACAGTTTTGCCTCAAAAGCCAGTGTGGGTCTTGTAATTGTGCTCTTGCACTTGATTTTCTTGCCTTCTCCAGTGGGTCTCGTGTGCAGTATGCTATATTTCATTCAGCCTGCTCTGAACTTTTGGAGAGAGGGCAAAGTACCCTGCACAGTCCCACTTATTTCTACTCCTGTCCTGGCAGCAAGGACATGGAAAGCCTTGACACCAGCCTGCCTGCCAATGCTGTAGCCCAGGCTACAGGTAGCTGTCTCTCGAGAATTTTATGTCAGAAGCGACAATGTCAATCGTTAGTGATAACTGATGTCCTTAGACCCTCAACACTGCAGAGACAGGATAATATGGGCTCTTGCTTCCTAGGTGATAATTTTTTATTGCACTAACTCTGTTACATGTTTACATATTATTTAATTTTCCCATCTCGCCCCCCCCCCCCTTATTTTTTCTCTCCCACCAAAGTACTCTACTGTGATTTAAAAAATATTTGGAAAAGACTATTTCAAAGCTAGACTCTATAATCACATCGGAAGGAAACAAATCTCTCTCACTCTCTTCATATTGGATTATGTCAAAGATTAGCTTCGATTTAAGCAGTGCTGTACAAAGTTTTCCAAAGGATTTTCTTTTTAAACTACAACCATATGTTTTACTCCATTGAAACAGCTTACATATTGGGTATATGAGATTGATTGATGACATTTGCTCCAGTCATTTCACTAGTCATTTATTCATTTAAGGTTAGGTTGAGAATGCTTATTAAATGATTGGCAAAGTAACTCGTTGATCATCATTCCATGTTTCTGGTTAGAAACAACTGAAGAGCAATTATTTTAAACAAAAAATATACTAGATGGTTATAACATCAGTAGACAGGGATAGTAATCGTTGTTCTGTAACTTCTTTGTCATAAATTCTTGTAACAAATACATGACAGTTTCCCCTAAAAAGAAAACCCAAACAAGGCTATAGAATGAACACTCACTGGCCCAATGACAGCCTAATCCCGTGCCTCCCTTTTTCCTCTGTCTCCCACTCACCAAAACGGATAGTAGTATACACATCATCCACATTTTCAGTTTTCTTCATTGGCACATAACTGTCTATTTAAAGTCTTCTTCATTCTGTTTAAGACTCTTGAGGAAATGGATCCAAGATGCTGAAGAGGCCACCTTACCTCTCAAAGCTGCAGCCTCCCTCTCTGTGTTCTCCCTCTCAGTTTCTCAGCAATTGAGCTTTCTCTGTCCTTGGTGATGTTTTCAATAGACTGGAGCTTGGTCCTTCCTGGCAGACTGCCTGAGACAACAAAATTCCTTTTTCCAGGAAGGAAGAGCAGCTTGAGGAGTCATTATTTTCCGGCCACATGTAGAAACTTCTTGCTTTGATTTTGGCCTTCCACAAAACAAAAGTACTTGGGAAGAAAAGAAAAGAAAAGAAAAGAAAAGAAAAGAAAAGAAAAGAAAAGAAAAGAAAAGAAAAGAAAAGAAAAGAAAAGAAAAGAAAAGAAAAGAAGAAAAGAGAAGATGAAAAGAAAAGAGAAAAAGAAAACAGAACTTAGAAAGTGAAATAAAATAGAAATATATTCTCTAAAGAGGATGGAGACTTGACAACAGCTTTAGCCATTTTACATAAGTGTTCTCTGAAACAGATTTTAAGTAATTCCTGAGTAGGGCTGAGGAAGGCAGAAAGGGGAGGGAAAAGGCATGCACAGGGACTGTCTGCATGTCTGACTGGTATAGTGTGAGGAGGAAAGACTGGGCTTTGGTCATACTAGTGAGTTGTGGTTCCAGGACTGTATGTCCATTGCAACCCTTCATGGATAGTGAAGCTCACCACAGTGGCTGGTCCTAGGTCTGCACATGCTAGCTATTGCTTAGCATGAGGCTTTATGGCCTTATAGACCAATCAACCTGACTTCCATTTCCTGAAAATACCAGGATTAATAATGTCTTTAAGCAGAAATGAAAATACAAGATCATGAGAAACAACTCATAAGGATTTGTTAAGAATAAATAATGTCAAGAAATATTAATCAGATTTCTTCTGCTAATGGCATTTTGAATAGGAAGGAGTAGATATGATACAGATTGACTATAGTAAAGTTTTTGATGTGGTCTCAAGTTGTGCTCTCAGAAGTAAAGCAGTGAAACACAGAGGAACTGAAACTGTTGTCAGGTGGGTGAACAATGGGTGAGCTGTCCTGTAGGAATAGTCATCAGACTCGAGTCACTGTCAGACTGGAAGGGTCTATCACCCAGGTGCCTGCAGGAATCTATCAGTGGTCAAGGGCTACAGCTGCTGAGACTCTTCAGAGTGAGTACATGTCTTAGTCAGCATGGGCCATCAAACAGCTTGGAGATTTCAGGCTAGTGTTTGAGGTGATTTCAACAAACTAGAGAGGTTGTCTGGTGAAACAAGGATATAATTCACAACGTACAGTATAAAGAATTACTCTGGATCTAGAATAAATCAATCATGCAACTGCAGGAAGGGAAAAAGCCTACAAAGCAGTTCTGCATGGTGGGTCAGTGAACTGTAAAGTAATATAAACATGAACAAAAAGGTGTAGAGATGTAAAAAAAGTTACTGTCCAATGGACTTATTTACAAAGAAGAGTTGTGAAGACATATCACCATGTGAAGGACTCTGTATATGTTGCTTAATGCTTTGAACTGGCGTATGGTGGCCATAAAAACACGTGGAGCAACTGAAAGGTACTTGTAGGACAAACACAAATTATTAGAATGGTCAGAGAATGGTCCAGAACACATTAATTGAATTCAAAAGAAGACAGAGAATAAGAGTAGTCCAACATACAGAAGTTTTGCAGAGATGAAAAAAAGTATTCCTTTCCACCAGTAACAGAACCAAAAGTAATAACAAGTGAGATTTGCCAAATAACCACTTTAATAAACTTTCTTTAGGTGTGGTCAAGACATGCTTGATGTTGTGGGACAGGAACACAGCTCCTTCCAGTCTGTCTTTCTAAAAAGAATTATTGTTGTAGAAGAAATCAGGCAACACGGCTTCTATCAATTTACACATTTGGGTGTTATTTTCTAATATATAAGAATTTATGTACATAGTAAGACAATAGCACTCCTACTTTGACATAATTAAGTAAGCCATCCAGTAATGCAGATGAGTCTAACAGAACTCTTAATTTCAAGTTTAAATCACCTGCTGTACTTAACTTCCCCAGCTACATTGTGAGACATGTAATTGCCTGAGGAAAGCGCAGAGGAAGAAGCTCCTTAGACCTGACTAGTTCAAATTGTCACCAGTTTCTGGCTCCAGAGTGTAATGTGTAATCCTGGAAAAGAAGAAGATGGTTGGAAAGAGAGATACTCAGCCTCATTTCGCTCATTTGCATTTAGCCTAGGCATACCTATGAGAAATACAGGGTGTTTCAAAAAGACAGACCAAATTTGAAACCACTATATCTTTCAAATTGTCTCCATCTTTTTGAAACACCCTGTAGATCTTTTGTGGCCTTCGCACCGCACCCCAGATCATGTACAAAGCTGGTGACTTAGAAGAGACCCAGTCCTTGTTTGTTTTAAGAGCTTTAGAGTTGCAGAACTCTGTTGGACAGGGTTGAGAGCCAGGGACCAGCTTTGAAGTCCACCTTGTCCACCTTGGCTGACTTCGGGGTGGTCGTAGACTGACCTAGGCAAAGATTTTGGAAAGTCCCATCCTGTTGCTAGAAGGCAATGGAAAAAACTAGCTTGAGACAGGCCATGTCACTTGTAAACATCTGTGGGTCGTGTTTGATGGGTCTGCCAAACAACACGCCTTTAAGGGTGTTTCGAGGACTTTTAGGATAAATAGAGTCTTTACATAGTACCCGTGTGGGAACATTTGGGGAAGGTCAAAGGTACCACACAGACCTGCAAGGTGAGGCCTGAAGACATAAATATTATGAAATAATATAATAATAAGAATTATTCCCTTAATTTCATGAGTATCTTATTCATATCATAACAGCATGCATTCAAAATACTACATGAAGGGCATATACGCTGCCTATGAATATAAACAACAGACTAATCTGCCTCAGAGGAATTTTGTACTTCTTTTCAGAATAACTGATTTTTATCGTAAATGATGGACCCTAGATTGTTGTGTACAGGAGTTGCTGCTACTGTCTAGAAAGGAACTTTGAGGGAAAAATGTCTATTCAAAGTGATTTCACACATATTTATCCACGTAGCAGCTATGTCTGACACTTATTTCAAGTAAATAACGCTGAAAATGAGGAAAAAACAGTCCAGTGAAGGGCTGCAAAATATTTAGTCTATCTGCTCCAAACAAGCAGTTCTAACTGCACTATTTACACACATAACAATGTACATTTCAATGTTTGGAAAAACACATTTACAGTGTTTATAAAACTTGTAATTTTGTCATCAGAAAGAAAACAAAGGTATAGCAGCTTCTGATGCACTGAAGGGAACGTACAGTTTTTATATTATAACTTACTTCTAATAAGTAGTTTGTTTAGTTTATTGAGGAACATTTAAGGATAGAGGAAATGAATAAGCATGAAGTACAGCTGGTATATTAAAAGGGAACCTACATGACAACTGCCAAATACCCTGCAGCAAAGAGGTTTAATAAAACAAATAGAAAAAGCACCAGGATGCTTTCTTTATTGCAGCATTACCAAAGTGTAGTAAAGAAACCAAACATACAACAAACAAAGTGAACTGAAATACTGATCCTACGTTATTGGACTACTAATAAATCATACTGATGGCCCACTGTTAAGTGCAAATGGATTTGTGAGCAGTAAGTAACAAATATGAAGACTCATCTAAAATAGTTGGTGTAGATCCTGTTGATGATAATGCCTTCCAGGAAGAAATCACTCTAAAATGATGGGGAAAAAATCAAACTAATTTGATGGCCTATTTGATGCAGCTGGTGGGGAACCTAAACAGCAGACTAGACTTCGTGTTTACTACTCTGTGAGGGCTTCACCACCACCAATAAACTCGGTGTGAATTCTGGATGATGGCTTCTAATCAGCCCCGTATTATTCCCTCCATCATTAAGGGCTTGACCCAGGTGAAAGTAGCCTCCATGTCTGCCAGCCCACACTAAATTAAAAGAGAAAATAAACTCCACGAACTGACCTGCAGCTACAGAAGCTTCTTTCGACTCCAAGAGCAGTATTTCCCCGGTGACCACAGAATACTGGACGGAGAATGAACAATCACCATCTCGGCTGCAGAGACAGAATCTGCATATTTGATTGCTGGACTGTACCTGGAGCACAGGCTTTTCAGAGTGCTACTATGAAATTATACTGCATACCTTCAAAGAAAGACAAGACTTTCTAACGTGGTAGTGGCTTGTGCAGTCACACAATAAACGAGTAGCAGAGCTGAGAACAGAACTCTCTAAGTTCTGCCTCCTAATCCCATTCTTCAATCAGTAAAATAAAGTAAAAAAAATACCAAACTCACCTCTTTATAGGTACTGGCCAAATCCGTTTGTGCTATGGTATTACTCCAGCATCCCACAGTATCACAAAATCTTATAATCCGTGGACACATGGATAGTTTATAAATTTTAAATTTGCTTGACATTCAGTTCTTTCCAGGATTTTAAGTCAGTTCAAATGCATTTTCACAAATGTGTCTGCCTTACACTTTTACAGAATGCTCCTAGCTACAGGTTTGGCTATTAAAGATACATTTCTGTATTAAACAAAGTTGTCTTCCCTATTAAAATTGACAGCCAGGTCCATATGTTCCATAAAATAATGGAAAGGGTCACTGTGAGCAGTACTGCAATGGATCCCAAAGTTCTCATAACTGTTCAGAGTGTGCTTTTGTATTAAATTCATGGGAACCTTTCAAAGAATATTGCTTTGCAGTTCAGTCTTACCTCTCACACAGAGTGGAAAAAGCAGCCAAAACCAAATTCTGACCACATTCGCTGATACAGGATTCCAAATACGTACAATAGATTGTTTGCCACTTCAAGAAGGAAGAAAACAACTTTTCTGTCAAGATGATTTCAGAGCTTGTATTCAGCCTCCCTCAGCATTTCCTGGGTTTAGTGGCTCTTTTTTGGACTTTCGGTGTTCCAGCAATGCCCAGCAGTGACAGCACACATGCTGCTTTACCCCGCCAGTGCCAGATCACCTACTGCCACCCTGTCTGGCTGTCACCAGTCTTCGGGTAGTGAGAATAGCATGCTTCAAGTTGTGCCAGTCTAGCAAGGTGAAGAAGCATCCAGAGATTTAAGCCATCTGAGGAGATGAGTGGGCATCTTGGGACACATGCCAGCCACAAAATGACTGAATGCGTCCTCACAAAAGACGGTTGCAATCGCAGGTGAGTAGTAAGGTAGATACCTACCTGAATATAAAAGGCAGGTTGTCAGAATAAGGAAGACTCAAGTTTATGAGGCTGAGAAGATCCAAACACACTTTTTCCAACAAGCTGAGAGAGTTTCCCTGCTATAAGACTCAAGGTCAGTGCTGTGATTTAACCTGGCAGGCAGATAAACACCACACCGAGCCATTCACTCCCTCCCTCCCACAGTGGGATGGGGGAGAGAATCAGGAAAAAAAAAGGTAAATCTTATGGGTTAAGGTAAAGATGGTTTAATAGGACAGAAAGAGAAGATACTAATACTACTAATAATTAGGATCTAGATCGAGGATTCATTATATGAGGCATTGTCGTCACATTTTTCTGACAGAAATGATGTTAAAAGAAAAAACTCGAGTAATCAGTGATAGTCTCCTGCATTTTTCCAAACATGAGCAAGCAATCCCATAGCCAGTTTTAATCTGACAGCTCAATAGTTCATTTGAACATGCATACATCTAATTTAATTAAAATTTCTTACAACTTTAACACTTTAGATAAGAATATTTTTATTAGCTGAATCCACAATGTATGCTGTGCTTGTATCAGCTCTTGCAGACGAGGTGAAAGTAGGTTCCAGTATCACTTGTAATTGCAGCTGTTGCAGAAAGTTATGCCTTTCCTCTTGTGTCACTTCTAAAGCATGAGCTCCAGGACAAAATTAAAAGCAGCATATTCCAACAGAGACCCCATAGTTCCTGTAAAAAGACAAGCATGTTTTGTCTGAAATGCAAATGGAATTATTTCCCTGTTATCACCTATACTTGGATTATTTTTTTTCCTGAGAGTTCATGGAGCGCTTTCTTATGATTAGTGGTACTGTTTTACTTAAAGTTTCATGGTATCCTGCCACTCTTTTAAGCCAATTTATTCCAATACAACTTTTCCCCAGGCTTGCCTACCCAGGAAGCTGCGGCTTTGCTGGAGATTATCCTTTGTGCCTGTTGCTATTCTAAGCAAAGGCACTCAGGTACAAGATATGGCACTGCCAGCTCCTACTCCCACTGTGTTCTTCTCTCCTCTATGCCACTTTGATTACACGAGAAGTGGTGCTATGGTCTCTTCTGCTTCTCCACCTTTTTGGGAAGAGACTTATGGATGATTCTTTTTCTCGCCAATATGGGAAGAATTCAGCCTGTGTTTGTCTTCATCATCTACTATTAAATGCTATCCCAGATCCACTCCTAAACTGCTGTACTAACTGCTGCCCAAAATAAAATTGAACTCAGTTACCTTTATAATTTATTTATTATTGTCATACATGACGTATTGCACAACTTAATTCAGTCTTCTTGCTTTTCGTCATTCTGTCATTGGTTTTTAGGTCAAATTTTTCTTTGCTGCTGATGTGGAGACGTTGGGGATGATTCTGTTTCCTTCGCATCCAGAGACTAGTTTTCTTCTTGATACTTCTCAGCTGAGCTTTCCAATATATTGACCTCCCCACAAAAAGAGTTGCTAAATTCCCTGTTCTCTTCTTTCAGGAGGAAATTATCCTCCACCATCTTAGATAATCATGAGCCTGTTGCAGTCCAGACGTATTAAAACTCAGCAATTTATTGTAGGCAACTCTATACGATTATAGTATTTTAGCAGCTAGTGCATTTCTTTTGTGTGTAAGCTGTTAAATATGAAAAAGGCCTATTGTGTTCAATGTGGGAAAGCAAATAATTTTTAAAATGTGATTAACTGTGTAAGTACGGACCTTTCAAGTACATGTGTTAAGCCCTATGCTATGGGAATGGCACTTACTGCTCTCTCAGCGTGAGTCTGACGAAGTAAACAAAAAGTTAAAATACAGCCGATAGTTTCCCTGGCATTCATTAACATAGTATAGAAAGCAGAAACTACCCACATTTTATATAAAAGACTCTAGAAATCTGTGTCTACTTACATTAACATTAGTCAATTGGTGGGTGCCAACTATGCACATAGCATGTTTTATTTATAGGTCTATATAGTAGTCAAAAACATTCTATCATGGAAATGTGTTATTCATTAATTCATATTTTGCTCAGCCTTACTTTACTTCTTGAACCCATCCAGGTGTTTTTTAAACGATGAGGGTAATTTAATACCAAACAGCATTCACATTCACCCTATTTTTCAATTCCATGTAACTAAATATTCCTCCCAATTTTGTCTATTATTTACCTTTAATTAGCTCACATATATTGCAAGCTAGAGTTGGTGTTTTTATGACAAAATTCCACACAATGGTAAAAAGTAAATGTGGACTGAATGGTCAGCTTACTGAATAAAGTATTTAACATTAACTTTTTCTCGAATATCCATTCTTTACGTCAACTGGAATGGTAAATAGTGCTAGAGATATATGCTTCTGGTGCTTGATTTGTTTTTAAAGTGTTCGTTTAAAATGTTTAAAATGTTCATATTAGCCTACTGTTTCAAAGCTCCGTATGAGATCTAGTCACACATTACAGAACGTAGATCATATCAAATGACCTCAACAAATCCAGCAACATGCAATGTATATGTGTTTTCACTAAAGGAGCTTTATAGGTTTCCATGACTTAACCTATGAGGTTTAGGGGCGTTTAAGGAGGAAAACCAAAACCCTTTTCTTGTTAGTTCTTTTTATCTTATATGTGAATGTGAACTCAACATAATCTAATTTTAATCATGAGGAAAAATTAAAACAAAGTTAAACCAGGAACAATATATCAACACTAAAATGCTGTCAATTATTGCTTATACCATATTCGTTATGTGAATCAGTCATATAGGTCATTTATGAATAGCCATAAAGCAACTTCTTCCATTTGCAAGGCACACAACCTTTGCCATTCAGTGATATACGTAAATACTGGTGTCAAAACTGCTTCTAAAACATCACCACTGGGGAGAGAGAGAAATCTTACTGCCATTAAGACACACAAGACTTCAAACTCTGAAGAAAAATAACAGTTAAGCCAGCAGCAACTTTTTATAATTAGAACTGATAAAAGAGAAAGTGTCAGCATTGTAGATGCTTTCTGCTGAGGTGCAGAGTGTGAAAATGGAGTAGAGGCTTTTGATGAAAATTCACAAATTTTTGTTAACATCCTTGAAATATGAAGACCTTTTTAAGCCTTACTTGCAGGGAAAGACAATTGTTTCCTGTTAGATGTTTTTGTTTTCTTTTAATTTATTTTTGAATTTAATTTGATTTTTTTTTTCCCTAATGACCACACTGTCACGCATCTTCTGCATGTTTCAGTTCTCAGATACAGATAGACTGAAAAATTATATTTTTTCCCTTCTGTGGAAACTATAAATTCTCAACCACTTACAATATCCTTCCTGACATTCATAAACCCAGATAAACATGCCCTGTTTTGTGGAATGGTATGTTTTAGAAGGGTTTCAGGCGTGACCAATATTTATAGATCTTTGTAGTCTTTCCAGAAGGATTTCAGAGGATGCAACTGCGCATCTGAAAGGATAACATGAACAAGTTCAGTTCTGCAAATCATTTTTCAAAACTTGAATGCAGTGTTTCACAGTTAGTTTTAGAAGTCTCCATCAGAGATATTGCCTATCTGTCTTATTTCTTGTGTGATTCTTAAGGAAAAAAATATATGTATGTGTATATATAATAAGGCTTAGTTTAACACCTTCTGTTTCATTGGGCTGCATGAGATTTAAGGGCTCATCTCTTCAGACTCAACCTGCAGCATTCATGTTACAGTGATTCTGTTCCTTAGCTCAGAGCTTTTAACTAGAAAGATTGCAGTTGTTTGTGTATTTGGAAGAGTAGAGACAAAATCAGGGTCACATTCTACAAAATGAGGCTAGGTTAAGTCTGAAGGGCCTATCGATCAGACTGAGGGACAGCTGAAGAAAGCCAGAGAGTTTAGACAGAAACATTGCCTTGGGTGAAACTTTCTTATTAGAAACTTTACCCCTGACTTTATCAGCTGCCTGAAGTCCAGAACGAAGGACCCTCTGCTACTCCAGTGAAAAGCAGCCTTTCTCTAACGGTATTTCCCTATAAATAATAGTGGTCATAGTCACTTGCCAAACAGCAACTTTATGAGTCATGAAAAGCATTTGGGTCTAGCATGCAATTTAGGCAGAGATTACATTTCTGTGTCCAAAAAAAACAACGTTAAACTTTACATATCCTACGTTTAGCTGTTGTTCATGTCTTCATGTATCATAACCTTAGTCAAATTGAGCCTATCTGTAAGACAGTTCAGGACATCTGGAAGTCCCTTGAGGGGCCTGGTGTCTTACACATTGGCAGAGGAATCCTATAACACTTTGTCAGCAGCAACAAGTTTAGCACAAACCAGAGCACCAGAGCCACTTTCACTAAATAAAATAATTTTTAAAAAGAGTAACCCTTTCAGTGTTCGCATGATTAGTGACTGCTAGTTAATGATTAAAGCACTTTCCCAGGAAGTAGGAGGCTTGATTTCAGGTCCCTTACCCAGCCCAAGACATCTAGAATTTCTTCTCTCAGGAGAAAGGGAAAGCCATGCTTGCAGTGTTAAAAAGTTGCATAGCCCTGGTGTGGAAGTTGTGCCAAAGAGCCACGGAGTGATAAAGAAACTCAAGAGCAAATATATCCCTGTTAGGGCATGTTGCTGAAATGGGAGTTGCCCACTGACAGTGGTCCTTGTCTTTAGACAGTGTTATTTCTTGAGACAATTTTTCGAAAGGGAAAATATCTCTGCTTGCTGCAGAGGCTATTGCTGTTCGAAGACCACAGTGTTTAGTCTAGTCAGCACCTAACACTGAGGACATACACAGAATTTGCACTGACTCCTCTTCCGATAGGAGCATGGTCCTGAACATATTCAAAAGGACAAAAAAATATTTTTGCACAGAAAGTGCTGAGGAAAAAATATTTTTTCCCTTATCTCTGGTTACATGATGTGTTTAGTTTTGAACTTGGTGGACCAAGGCAAATGAGCACTTTTCCTAACAAGTCTTTAATACAGAATTACCAAGTGGAAGTCCTTCAAAATACCCATGTAATCACTCAATTTTAGAACAAAACAGAGTTTATTTTCCCACATTGCCTTGAGATTGCCTTTTGTGAAGTCAGCTGTATAAAATAAAGATGGTGATAAAGAAGTGAATGAATCTTCTGGAAGCCAGCTAAATCCTGTCTTCAACACAACGGCGATTCATGTACACAGAGAGCATACATGTAAGCTGGTTACACTGCTCTGCGATTTTCCTGATGTTTCTTAATAAGGTTTACTAGCAATGCTGGATCATCCATAAGGTATAATACATATAAACAGTTAAGCTGCAGGTGTTTTTCAGGTTCAACCGCACTGAGATGCTGAGGACTCCCCCAATTCAGTTTCTGATTGTTTACAATCTCCTGCTGTGCCTGCAATATGCTTGAATTGTACTTAAAACACATAAATCTGCCTTCAAAGGCAGCTTGGGAGGCAGAAGTGTGGCTAGGGAATTTTAAATGGAAGGGACAAGCAATGGCTACAAAGAGCTCAGTTTTTAGTAGTAGGTGTTGCAGTTTGTTCCAATTACAGCACACACTAGAGTGTGAAATGTTCATGCCGATCTAGTAAAAAGAAAAAGTACACGCAATGCTGAAATTAACACCTATGTAATTACAGACAAACTCCTTTACTACTACCCAGCAAGTGCAGCTGAGGCGGATTTGGAGAAATGCAAGCAAAACGATTGTGCAGTAGGAAACACGACTTTTGTTTTTTTCAATCTGACTTGATAATTAGAACCTTCTTTGACAGCCAGATAAAATCATTTGCATTTTTGAGCAGAAAAATTTGAGTGTACTACATCTGTACTTGCCTAACTGAAAACCAGACAAAAAGTGTGTTTTTTGTTTTTTTTTTTCCCAATTAAATGACTTGCATTCCCCTTCTTTCCCTTATGTACCATTAACATCACAAAACTATACATTTGGCATTCTTCAACATAATTTATAGCTCTTTTTGCAAATCAAGCCAGTAACAGGCCATCACAGAGGCAAACATGCCTTTCATTTGCATTGACTGATGTGTCTCAGGCTCATGGCAAAATGAATAGCTGGATATCCCCCAATAATCCCAGTCCCCTACTATTCACACACATTCCCAGTGACTCATCCAGGAAAATATCACTGAGTGTGTCTTTTAATTTTATTCATGTTTCCACTATAACCCTGCAGAGGCTTCTTAGCGCTTGTAAGATTGTTTTAGTTAGCTTCACTTGCCAAACAGATCTTTCCCCACTTTATTATATCGTCATTATTATTTCTACTATATAGGAAGTATATTGCCACATATCGTATATCAAAACATTACTAATGCCATTAAGACAACGCCAAGACTAGTCACATGATATGCATGAAAAGGCAGCTCAGTTCTTCAGAGAGGCTTGAACATTAATGGACCAGTTTCTGTGCAACTTGTGTTGTATGTGGATGCCAAAGCCAAAAACAGGCATCCTGTCCAGGACAGAAGGAAACTCTCTCTGCCTTCTGAAATAAAGGTTGAGAAGCAGACACCACCTTGTAGGTTAGGACTTTTCGAAAAATCAGCATGCTATCATCCAAATGCTTTTTAGATTTTCTTAATATCAGAATAGATGCTTCTGTGGAAAATAACATTTGAGAAGATTTAAAAAACTGTAACTTTTTATTTTCATAGATGTTTTTGCATAAAGCAGGGAAAAACAATATCATTCAGCTATAGCTCAAAGGACAGAAATAAGGCCACAGGCAACCTTCATGCTGGCATTTCCTAACCTCTTAAACTTTGCCTCTGCAACCTCATCATTGATTTGACAATGCATTTTCCTGTAATATAATGAGAAATCTCTTCACAGCACATCTTATCTCTCTCTAATGTCTAGGTCCAGCCATTTGCATCTGCTTGAGTGCTTGAGCAGGTAATTCAACGCACTATAGCTCTGATTTTTCTTTTTTTTTTTTTTTTTTTTTTATGAAGTAGAAAGCAAAATACTAAAACAATTAAAATGCTTTAATTTTTATCCTTTCTCTTATTGAGTTTAAAGTTGCCGGTAATCATAATATACTACATATGAAACAAGCGATGGGTGAAAAGGTTTTAGTACTGGCTATTACTGCTAGAAGCAGCCTCACTACACTTAACCCAGGAAAAACCAGTGTTCTGTCATCCATTACTGCAGTCTGTATTGCTTTTCGTTTGTATATCTTAGCAGAAAATGTAGTGTATCTAGTCACCATAGGAACACATTCCCCATCTGCTATATTATCACATTTTTTCCCCTTGACTTCTATAGGCTGCCGTCCTCTCTACTATGTTGTCAAGATATGTAGGGGCCAATTTCCTCCCAAACTAAAAGGAGTTATGACAGATACAAAAGCAGCCCCATTTCTTAACTCTTGGAATTCCATGACTTTTCACAAACACAAAATTTCCATAAGTACACCTGCAAACCAATTCCTCCCTTTCTAGCTAGCTTACTTTTGAAGAAAGCAGGTTGGGAATTGTGTCAAATGCTTTTTAAGGAAAAAAATGAGTTTCTTTCTGCAAAATTTTGTCTCCTATTATGCAGCACGAAATCCCCTCTGATCAAGCCGTATGGCTCACCCTTAGAGTCACACACTGTGCTGCAAAGGGAGAAAGTTTGCCAAGAAGCCTAGCCCATATGAAAGCATGGGAAGCAGGGGCCACTACTCAGATTCCCACGAGGCACAATAGGCCAAAGTGGATTAATGTTGAACTGACTCGAAACACAGTGTCTGTGTTCAGTTCAAGAAAATAAACCACTTTGATTTAGTAAGTCAAAACTAAATATAGACATTAACAAATTGAATTATTTTGGAACACTTCATTCCAGGAAAAAATTGTGATATTTCAACTTTTTGTTCCTTTTCTGAAGGAAAATCATGTTGAAATACTATTTTTTCCTGTGGGATATTTTCTGTTCCCAGTGAGGAAAAAATAGCCTATACAAAACAACAAAATTATTCAAAGTCAATAATATCTGTGTATTGTATACAGCTCTTTTGCTGCCAATTGTTTTTCAATTTAAAATGTAATGGAATTAGTGTACAGATGTAAGGAGAAAGAGAAGAAAACATCTCCAGTTTTCTGAGTTACTGGAAAGTGAAAAAGACTTATGCTCCATACATGAAAGAAAGACAATTAGAAAATTTGAATTTAAAAATGAAAAAGCAAAAAAAAAAAAAATAGAGAGACACAGCATAACCACAAGACTAGATTCTCTCGTTTAAAGGTTTGTTTTTGCTCTAGAGAAGTTTGGGTCTGCTACTTCTAAAGGAAGACAGTTTTGATAGTTCCTTAGGTTTAGAAATATGGAAATAACTGACCTGATTTTTTTATGATTTAAAATAGGCCTCTTCTATCACAGGTGATCATATCATATATTCCTTTACGTGAATTCACCAGGCTCTATCTTAAAACTATTTAGTTTTTGCTCCTACTAATCTTAATTGGATAGCAGTCCTTTTCTGCTGCAAACCACTCATCAGAAAGCCACAATTTCTTCATGACTAATATTCACAAAGTATTATTGTAATTCTGTTCCTTCATAAAAATAATTTTCTTTCTCCGGTGTTCCCCTTCCTGATAAATGAAGTTTCTAGTACTTGATCTCCCCAGGATTTTGCCTGTCTGCTATATATTTACTTCTACTTTCACGTTCTCATTCCACTTCAGATGTTCTGCTCTTGCTCCCATGTTCAGTGCCACTCTCACAGCAAAAGCCCAAAGAGGCAGTTGGTTATGCACTGTATCTTCATCAGATTTAATCTCTCTGCTCCATCTTTTTGCATCTCTTCTTTCTTGTTGACCAACAATTGTTCCTCCTGGAGCACAGGAGGTTCCACTTAAATATAAGAAACTTCTTCACAGTTAGGGTGACAGAACACTGGAACAGGCTGCCCAGGGAGGTTGTGGAGTCTCCTTCTCTGGAGACATTCAAAACCCACCTGGATGCCTTCCTGTGTAACCTCATCTAGGTGTTCCTGCTCCAGCAGGGGGATTGGACTAGATGATCTTTTGAGATCCCTTCCAATTCCTAACATTCTGTGATTCTGAGATTCTGTGAATGTTTTGCTATGTGCAAGCTGGAAACAGGATCTAGTGAAGTGAGGGAAGGTCCCTTCCAGGCTTAGGTTCCTTAAGTGTTCCTCAGTGACCTTCCCAATTTGTTCTTCCTCCAAGACTACATGGCTGGTATTGAGGTCTGGCGTTACTGACAAAGCTTATGGCAACATAAACTAAATTCATCTTTAGACTTTCCTCAGAGCTGGCTGCCTCTCAAGCTTGTATCTCCCCTGAACATATACCAGAGTCTCTTCTATTTATTCCACATCCAGGTGAGACGAAGAGTTGCTTTTCCTGAGACATCAGCAAAACACACTTAGAGTTTCCTTGGTTTTAATAATTTTAATATGATTAATCTGATTAACTCCTGGCAGGCTTTTCTTCCAAACACAGTGCATCTCTATAGAAACACAGAACTTCATGGAAAACTCTACATTGAACACACACAGTAAAAAATAATTTAAAATACTATTGAGGCACATTTACTATTTCTATACAGAGAAGTTATTCATTGGTAAATCCATATACCTGACAAAGCTAACACTTGCAAGACCACTAAAAAGGCTTGGATAGTTATGTTTTCATAACTTTTAACAGGTTTGAACAATTTTGGCATATTATTCAAAAATGCCTGTCACCTAGTTTGGATCAGGAGTGCACTTTTGAAGCAAATCTCCCATTCACCCCTACTCAACAGGGCTTCAGTTCACACCATGGAGACATCTGGGAGTGCACAGAACTATATCCTGAAACCGGAGACTGGACGATGTGCCCTAGGAGTGCCCATGACTGACTTTTAGCAGCTCAGGGATTTGGGCCCAAGATTAGGCTGAGTGACCCCCTGAAGGGTAGATAATGTCCATGTTGCGTCCTCAGCAAAAGTTCTTTCTCTCCACATCTGCTCCTATCAGGACATGCTGGTTGCTAATGAAGACACAGCCTCAGACTCTCATGGTATACGCTTTGATATCTTACACACTTGTGCACTCTTAAACTCAATTATAATCAAATAAAGTTCTAATACAAGGTACAACCACTTCTTTTCCATTTGAAACCCTGGGCAGAAACTAGTATTTTCTCTTTTGGTCCAGTTTTTCCAACAAGGAACAGATGTAGCTGACTAATTCGATTACTTGGTACACATCCTCAAAAGAATGAATAAAACTTGTAAGGTCATGGGTATTTAACTTATTAATACATATTAATTCATACAACACTTAGTTCAAATCATAACATTAAGTCTTTTTGTACTTTTTGTGCCTGTCAAAATCACAACATTATCATAATCCTTATTTGGGGTAGAGGCTGAGTTGAAAAATCAGAGCAGAAGGGATTTGGGAAGACAAAATTACTTGGTTGTCAAGTGTATTGATTCATCTTGCCTGTTCAAATTTGTACTTGTTGAAAGGTTTATCCTAAAAGCTGCTGCTCAGTTTAAACCCTCTTTGAAGTCAATTAAGAGCTGAAGTCACTGGGATCATTGGGCTCAGGCCTTTACTGTTGAGTAGCATTCCCTACTGCCCATGTATATTGCAACTATCCTTGTTTCTATAATTACACTATGTAATCATCAGCTGTCCAGGACAAGATCCTTATTAGGTTAATAGCGGAATTTAAAGGGGTCAGGGTGCCCTTTTGGCATGTTTCACACACACTGTGCTTTTGTGGAAAAACAAAATCACTAAAAAAAGTTCTACATGAATGATAATTAAACAGCCACCCCAAAGGTTGCCATGTTAAGTTTATATCTGTAGTCTGGAGATTACTTTCAATCCTACTTTAATCCTGGCTTTTTTTTTTTTTTTCTGTGCTTTTTTACTACCGACAGCAATGATATTGCTTTCAATCATAATTTGGAATAATTTATTAAACTTATGCTGCAAGTGTTCCCAAATACTGTGAAGAACAGGAGCTCATGCAACCACAGACTCTTGAACACTTCTGTCTATAACATTTTAAATAGTTAAGCAGACATTAATTGCACTCCAGTTGGGGATAATAGTGGAGATAAATGATGCTTTATACAATATGAAGACTCAATTTTTTTTGCTGTACCAAATCTTCACATTTCTTCCATCATGTATCTGAGATAAAAAATTCAGTATTTTTTAATCTTCTAACTATAGAATTTTAAGTTTGGACATTGATTTTATAGATCAAAGCAATCAGAAATATGAGGGGTTGCAAGAGGGAGTAGGTTTTTATAACTTTTAGTGAACTACATTTTAAAAAAATTCTTAATTTTTACAATAGATGTGTCAAAAATTGTCAAATGAAGCTTTTCCTGATGTTTATGCAGTTTTTCTGTCAATGCTATAAATACAAAATCCAAAGGTAGATATTTGCATTCGATACATAATGCAATAAGGGTAGTTATTCAGCCTAAATGATTTAATTAACGGAAAAGCATAGAATTCTCTATATTTTTCTCTCATCTGCTTCTTTTTCTTCAGGTTTATTTTTGTTGTTTCACACTATTTCTCTTCTTCATTATTCCACTGGCTCTAGGTTGGCACAGTTCAAGAAATCCTGCTACCTGCAATTTTTATGAGCCTCTACCACTGCTGCCTGGCTCAAGGCTTAGTCTTGTACTCATTGGGAATTTCTGCAGCTGGATTGCACTGTGGTCCCTTTTCCCTCTGGTTGCCCAAATTAGCTGTCCCATCTCAGATCCCCACCAGAGTTCTTCAGCCACTACTAGACCCTTCTTTTTCTGCCATCAATGTTCAGTAGCTCAAGATCAGGTTTGCTGTTTGAGCATTATTCACTTTCACATGCAAAATCAATAATTTTCCATATGTAATAATTTGTTGAATGGTTCTTTGCTAAGGCCAGAAGTAAGAAATAGTAAAGCAAACAAACAAATAAAAAGTAAAGAATGAGGTTTGAAGAAGCTATAGCCATAAGAAGGCACTGAGAAATATCTATGACTTCTGTAACATATGCAATCCCCTTTTATACTAAAAGCTGTTTGGGAATTTGTTGTCAGAATAATTGGATGGAAAAAAGGACTTGTGCAAAATGGAAGTTTTTCCAAAGGAAATCTAGAGTGCCATTAGAAACATTCCTACTTGCAAAATCAAATTTAAATATATCTTTTTGGGTAGATTTCATTTGACGTAAAATAGTTTGGTTTGCTGGAAAAAAATCCCTATTTCTTTTTTTAAAGTAAGTTTTGCATTAAATTTCACTTACCCAGAGCCTATAGTACCTCACAGGACTTGTAGAAATGGCAGCATAGGTTTCCCTGTGCCGTCTTTGTGAAACAGATAGGTAGACCAGGAAAAACGCTCTCATGCTCATGGTATTCAAATGTCTTCCCAAAGGCTTCATAAGCCGTGATATTTCTCCGTGTTCAGGTAGTGCAACTTTACACTGCCAAACCTGCCTGTACAGGTCTTAAAAAACCCAGGCTGGTTGCTAGTTTTAAAAAAGATAGACAGTTAGCGGCTATTCTGGCACATTGCGTGGTTCTGGAGTGACAGATCTCTCTCTTTTTTATCCATGTTTAACACACATGACACACATCCATGGGCACTGCTTCATCTCAGTGATCCCACCTGTGTTACAAGAGGTTGTTAGGATATAATACTGATTTTTTGGTAGCAGGCTATGTTCACTCCATTGCTGAATGCCATATAAGACCCCCATGCATATGAATGCTTTTTCAAATTATATAAAAATTTGTTTACTTCTATGGGCTGATTTTGATGGAATTTTAAAACTCATTACTTTTGACCCAAGCTAGGGAATGCAGCAGAGTCCAAATATAGTGAGAAAACTCACACATTCAAATATTTCAATAGAGAAATGAAATGAACTCTTCTTATTTATTTTAGGTTGTAGTTCTGTTCCGAAGGACACTATCTTAATTACATGAACCAATTCCAATGACATGTGAGCTATACAAAATATTTGCTTCAGTCACCCTTGAAAACAATTTATTGTTAAAGACGATGAGAACAAGCAATTGAAATTTTGAAATGAGATTTCCAGATAACAGGACTTAGCAGGGTCAGTATGATAAACGTCTTTCCTCTTACAAAAGTGCCAAATGTCCCAAATAACTGGAAACAAACTCTGAACACTGGTCTGACATCTTATCTAAAACTTGGCATCATCATTAGAATGTCTATGGTCTTTCAAGTCCTTCTGGGAAAAAGTCTACCACCAGAAATGTCAGCATAATTTATGTCTCTTTTTCCAGTTTCTAATAGAAGAACTATATCAGCTGTTAGATTTGACATTGATACTTAGCAGAAAATGGGTTAATATTGCCATTTCTTTTGTAAGACACACAAAAATTGTAGGCAATTTGGGTGAAATATAGGTGCAAAAATTATTTGATGTTTTACAATGAAACTCTTTCACTTGTTCCAAAATTGTTTTCTTAAGTGTCTGTCTTAGAAAAGAAAAATCAGAATAAATTCTGTGATTTTTTTGTCTGCCTAATACAAATTTACTAACTTAAGTTTTATACCAATGTAAGCTCTTGTCATGAAAGATTATCTAAATTATTAGCTTTGAATTTAGTTCTGAATATCTTTGCTTTATTAAAATTGACTCTTAATGGCATATTTTAATTAGTACTGAAAAATTAGACTTTCTACTGCCATGAACAAATAAAAAGCCTGACAAGCTCCATAATGAAATACGTACAGTACCATCCAAACTCTAACATTAAAAAATCTGACAAAATGTTTTGTAGCTGGCCATTATGTTATAATGTCTCATTTTCCAGCAACTACCAAAATATGCATTCAATGAGTTATTGAAGTTCACTGTCTGGTCAGCAACAGGATTATTATGAAATTCATTATTAATAATACATTGTAAATATTATGACTACTAGAAAGGATAGACATACTGCACTGTCAGACTTGTGGGAGAAGATGTACACTCTTCCTGAAGATATTTTCTGACCCAAAACCAAAAATTACTCAATCTAGTCTCAGTCATAGCGTGTTCATTCTGGTGTCACGTGTAAATTGAGATTTCTCCCTAGGAAAGTAAGTAAAAAAATACCAAACAAAATCACTGCTGAAATTAATGAATATGACACAGAATAACTTTTGAGCTTCTTAGCAAAAACAGTAAGCTGCACAGTAACCTGGTGCACGAACCTAGTGCAAATACTGGTTATTTATCTAGAACTACCTGGTTCAGTGGAAGATTTGAAGATGACTTAAAAGAAATACTTTAAAGTCATACACAGTGTATAGTGATGAGGCTTGGAACTGTGAGGAGATAAAAATAGGGTACCACCGAGATCCTCAAAATTGCCTGAAGTAGAAACTCAGTAAGAGTATCTATCTGATATGGATACTCCATCCCTCACCTCCTGTAGGTGAAGATACTAACTTACACTATCTGCTACTTAAAACCTGCAGATAATTTTGACCTACATGGGCTCAAAAACAGTTTCATCTGTATACCTACAATTTTTAGAGAAGCAATGCTCCATGTATCTCTCTGTTTTCAAGCAGTTTAGCATAGTGTGACTGTTTCAATATGTAGAAGTCATGACATGAGTCAGGAAGTTTATTAAAACATTCTCAGTGGTGTTTTTTTGCATAGTATAATTCAGGGCATTGTAGCAGGCTAAGAGAAGTTGTTCTTTATGGGGCTGCTGTGCTCACTGGATGCTAGAGGCATACATCTGTGGCATTTTTTTCCCCCAAGATATGTTTGAAAAAGTATCTGAGTAATTTCACCATTAATCCAGTAAAGGCATTGCTTCTGGTTACCAGAGTTTAAAGTACAATTCAGTGTTTGAATAAGTATTCTCTTTGCTGCCATGCATCATCTGGAAAGATGTGAATTTTTGGAATGGCTCAGCGACAAACCCAGTCTTAGTCAGCAAGGTCTTTTCCTTAGAATCGTTTGTGAAGGTTAGGAAGTTATGTTCACACCCAGAGAACAACATAGTTCAACACGCGTAGAAAATAAACAGACCCTCCGGCTTCAGCCCAGTCCCATGACCCTTGCGTACAGAGCTTAACCTTCCAAAAGGCATTCAACTTCGTTGGGTCACTGGAGGAGGGGTGAAGATGTCTTGCTCACTGGAAAATGCCACTGTGGCCAAAGGAGTCTTTTGTTAGACAATATCCTGATGCAAGCATTTACCTTTCTGTGATATACCTATGTTATTTCATGCCAAAGATCAAGAAATAACACTCCCTTTTGGGAAACTATTGTCATCCATCAAGTGCTACTTCTTCAATCACTTTTGATAGAGAGTTGTAGTGCCATACTTCAGAGATTTAAAGTGGCATGAAGTGTGTCAAGAAGCATACTCTGTGATTTTGAAAAAAAAAAATTACGTTAATTAGAAATCACAAAATAATTTAAATTAGGATCTGTAAGCACTTTACATTTTGATGCAAAATGTATTTTCTTGTGTAACATGGGACAGTTACACATAACTGAGATGCAGTGAAACGAAATGTCATTTTTACCACTGGAGAGCTGGGTTGAAATTCCCACTAAGGGATATCTTTATAGTTCTCATTTTAGTGTATTGTAGCCATGCCATTATAAAACCATCAAATGCAATTTGGCACAGCGTGATACTTAAACGGTGGCCTGAAATTAACAGACTAAATTACCCTCTACAGACAGCCAAGGTTATTTATAAATTGGAATTCAGATAAGTAAGTGAAGTGCCTTACTGACTCTGTACTTTTAATATTCCCAACCTCTGCCTTCCGTGCTTTGAAATACTTTTTGCAGTCGTCCTTTAGTTGAACTTCCAGAATATTTAGCCGCTAAAAATGGAAGCAAAACTGAAAGCAGGATGCTGTATAAGGTACTTACAAGAGATAATGCTTTCACATTTGTAAACTATCTTGTAAAAAGTTTTAATTAAAAGAGCTACATCTTGGCATCTGTGAGGTCTAGTGCAATTAGTTGCTTTAAACTCCATTTTCACCTCCCGCTTCCAATTAAGCAAAACTTGTGTGCAAGAGTAATGGTTGCCTCTGTGACAAAATCAGACCATGCTAAATAATGTGATTAAACTTGTTAAAAGCCAAAATAAACACTTATAATTATCTCAAGAAAACCTGCATAGCACAAGTGAGAGCTCTATAAAGTGAAACTCTGCATCCATAATTTCAGACTTTCCTACACAATAGATCATAGTTAAAGATCTGTTAACAGACCTCTGACTGCTGAACTGGGCAGCTTGTGGTTTTCTTCTAAACCTATTGGCATAATGTGGATTTATGCAAGAGGTGCAAATTGGAAGTAGTCTGCTATTGGAGCCATTGGCAGAACAGAAATCATACTGTAGGGTTAGCAGCATGAAGTACATTGCTTTGAAATTACACAGCAGGGTTTCTACTTGCTGCTCCACTTGCCTTTAAGACCAAGGTCTTATACTGTCTGGCCATGATTAAAATCAAAGTGTAGGCCTCTTTGCTGGGTGCCAGTAAACGAAGGTGAAAAACAGAAACAATCTGGATTCTTAATTATTTTAAAATGCAACATAGGCAAAAAACTAAGATGAAAGCATTTCTTACTAATCTATCCTAATTATTCCACATAAAATGATTTCCTAAAGAGGCCTATATCTTGAGATAGTCAGTTGCTATGACTAAGCAAGATTTTTTTTTCCAATATAGCATCTTTTATATAAACCCACACATGTATACAGAAAACAAGAGCTGACAAGCAGTTTAAATCATGGGTTTATTTAAATTCAGATTCAGGTGTACATCAAAACTTCAAATAAACCAAGATACCACACCGCATTTACTGAAAATTAAATGATTGCTACCTTTTACAGTGGTCCACTCGTAAAAAAGTGCACATTTGGAAGTGCCCAATTTTATTGCTGTGCTGTGGAGGTACAGGTATGTATGCATAAACTGACAAGTGGGATCAGAAAGAATAAAGGATTGTTACACTGAAAAATAAAGATATGGTAGAGGGATAGGAGTCCTCAGTGCAAATCCAAGGGCCTCTGCTCAGAGATTCTCAGTTTGTTTTCAGTCATTTTGGTCAGTTTTCAAGTGAAATCACAGTAAAATAATGGTGTGTGGCAGAAAGTCAATGCTGAAAGTAGGTCCTGTGAGAGCTATCTACACTGCCGTCAGTTTTACCATTAGTGAACAAGGGGCTTTTTCTTGACTTGTCAGCGTATTTCAATGTACTTGCTGTCAGGATATTTCTCCTAATCAGCTCCTGAAGGGTTTATTGGGAGATGCACCTCTTGAGTGAAATGAAGATGCTGCAGGGATACCTGTGAACAGCCAAAGGCAATCGTTTAAGTTTATGTGCACAATACTTTCCCACTTTAATTTCTGACTTACTTAACATGCAGTCTTTTGATTTAGACTACAATGCTTGAAATTCGTCTTGTTTGGCCTCGTATGAATAATAAATCTTAATTTTTTCCTAGTTTAGACTTCATGATGCTTTTTCTCTTAGAAGGCAAATGCATGCCTTCCAGGTTACTGGCAAAGTAAATCTATTGCATATAGAGGAATAAAGGATTCAAGCAGTCACTTTGAAATGTATTTTATTTTGCTTGTTCTTTTAATAAATTTTTAGTATATTTTGACTCCTTTTTTCTTCATAATTCACAGCCCAGCTAATGTCACGTAGCTTGTTAAATCCCAGACAATTAATATTGAACAAAAATTTCCGTGCCTTTAAATCTACAGCAGAGAGGGAAATCTTTCTTTTATACACGAGTTCAGAACTGTCTCTGCTGTTAAATTTATCTCACAGCTACCTGTACGTGACCTTCTGAAGATAACTCTATTAACTGGTTTTGTCTCTGGTCCAACTCTGGCAAGACAAAATCAGGCAATGTTGGTGGGAAATGGAAAGGTGAGCTCCTTGCTCACCTCCTCCCTGGGAGCAGGGAGTTCAACTGTACTGCTTGCCCACTAGCATAGTGGAAGACAAAAGTGTATTTAAGACCACTGTGGTAAGAAATTCAGAGAAGTTACTGCCTCCAGTTTCTACTTCTTCTGACACAGCCTCACCACGTTTTTCTGTTTTGCCCTTTTCCCTTTAAATAAGCTCATTACTATTAAGAAACCACATTGTTTGGGTTTTTCCCAGTATCCAGGCATGTTGAATACATACTGTGGCAAACTTAGCCACATAAAAATTGCTGCTCTGGCTGACTTCTAAAGCGTATAATGCAATGTGCTCCACTGGAGATTTTAAAGTGATTTAAAGAAATACATTCCACATCTTTGAAAACTATAAAAATTCCAAATAATTCGATAAAATGCATTAGAACAATAGGTAGACAAAATCACTGCTAATGTTAGCAAAGCTTGTTTTTTGTGGAACATTCTTTTCTCTTACAAGAAAGACATGCGGCTTTGCCCTGTAATATTCCAGCTCTGGTGCTAATGGCAGAAATTGTAGTGAGAGCAACACCATGTCCACCAGTGCTGCCATCAGTGCAAAGAATTGGTGCACTAAGAGCAAACAGGTCCCTGGCAGACACAGGATTTTAATGACGGCGTGGCATCAACCTCTTTGCAAAGCTTCTGCCATGAGAACAACTGCACGAGCAAAAAAAAGCAAGCCCAAACAGAAGCACCGTCAGGAAGGACATACTTCACATCACAGTCTTTTGGAAAGGAAGATGAAAGGAAAATAGCTGTGAAAAGCAAGGTTATTCCGTGCAAATTCTGTAAGGACAGTATCAAATGCTTCTCTTAACTCTTAGCTTTAACTCTTCTTCTCCCTGTGTTTGGGCCATACTCCTTGTGAGACAGGCACCTCTCCTCTTCCTCCTCCTCTTCCAACTTTTTCCACAGCCTGCAGATTGCATCCAGTATAATCACTGATACTTCAGTCCCACGGTATCCATTGGGGCTGCTCTTGAAAAGGAACTCCTATGGGACAATAGTTGTAGCCTATTAACTCTTTGCAATATTAATGGAACTTGGCATATCTGGCACAAAATACTGGTTTTATAAGAGTATGGATCTCAGAAAGAAAGATTTTATTTTTGTTTGTGATCCAATAGTTGGACACTCAGAACTTTGCAATAAAATGGTGACTAGAAAACCTGTCATTCCTTACTTCTTCACATGCCATGTCTCGGTATGCATTACCTGACTTCAGAAGTAATGCATTCTTACTGAAATTAATGTATTTTCAGAAAAATATCAATTTTTAGCTGCAAAAAGTCTTCCTAATGTACAGAAAAAGATTAAAACCATATAAAACCAGTGTGTTCAAGACAAAAAATTTCTCCTAAACCATCAATGTTTACTGGATGTTTTCAATTACAGGCCTGTGCATCTCATCCAAAACTTTTAAAATTCTATTTTTGAAATAATTGTGGATGTTATCAAAGACCTAGAAAAAATAATGTGGATGAACAGATATTTCTAAGGGCAAAGCAACAGAATAATATGAAAGGGTACAAGTTATTGATATAAAAATAAACAAAGGCTAGAGGCAGGGGAGACAAAATCTAGCAATTGATATAAACTGCAAGTTAAATAATTAAACAATGAAGAACAGGGAAAAAACAAGTACACGAATAGTTAATTTGGCCCTAACAGTACTAGTGTATTACAATAGCGGTGATAAGGCTTCTGAGTTCTGCTATCCTTTGCATCAGTCTTGGCATATATCCTCAGGCAATTCACTGCATCTCTCCTCAGCCATAAAACAAGATAAAATATTCATCCTAACATGGTATGAAAACTGTGAATACTATTTTTTTTTTTTTTTTAGTTTTAAGTTATAATAGGAAAAAGAAAGAAAAACAAAAGAAATTATTCCTAGACCCATGTGGAATACATGATATTGGGTGAATAAAAGGGTGAATAAAATAAATGTTGTTAATGCATTTTTATGCTCTTTAGGAAAATTTCAAAATTCATGAAAGAATGGATACAGTAGCTTACCATACATTGTCTTACTAGAGTCTCATGAACTGTAATCTGAAAACATAACTCAACCTTTATGTAAATGGGGCCACAGAGATTAGAAAACAGGATAATTATAAATGGCAAAACATCTAACTCTCTAAGACAATGGAAGGATTACTGTATGAGGTGCTTTTAACTAGCAACTCAGTGGTTTGGAAAATTGAATAAAGATAATATTAAATAGATTTCCTGATAATGTTGCACTGAAAGATCTCACCAAAAGTAAAGCCAGAAAAAATACAGAGGACAAGAGAGGTTAAAAAAACATGGCAAGGGAAGTAAACCCTCAACCTGGGAGAAAAAAAGCAAGGTAAACATTTGGTAAAAACGATAAAATATATGTGGGAGAGAAAGAAATGGTAGTGAGCAACTCCTTTGGTTGTTGCCAAAATCAAGTTAGATTTGTGGTTTTAGCAAGATCAGACATCAAAGGAGTTGTTCTACTTGGGCTGTCTCTATCATGGCAGGAAAAGTGAGTCTCTCTCTGACTATAGTTTCGCACCATTGAAAATTATTAGAATATTTGTAATGAATTTCAATGAATAAAAGATGAAACCCTGCATGATGCTGCCAAACCCAATTATTGAATTCAACCTCTCTCCTCATCTTCCTTATTACAAGTTTTAAAGAGCACTATATTTTAAAAGTGGGAAGTGCTGTGCTTCTCCTGCTTTTGGAAATGTTAAGCATTGCGTTTTAAGGTTTTCAATGAGGAAGAGGTCTAGGAGAAAAAGAAATCACACTGTATTTTTCATTATTGCTGGCTTTATTTTGAGAGACTGAAGAAAAAGCTGAGATTTTATCTTTTCATGTAATTTCAGGAGGTGGTGCTTTAAAACAAACAACAAGTACTATGAGATTAATGATAAAATCATCAAATCTTGCAACAGTATGGAGACATAACTTTCACTTCTAGACACTATGACTGAAGTACGGTGATTCTTCTATGAACATTTCCAAGAAAGTAACTAAATTAAGATGAAAGGAAAACTTATTCTGAAGGTCTCCTCATAAAGTGGCTGTTATTGAGCTGTTGCTGTGTAAAGATATGGCAGATGCTGACAGATGTCAGAAAAATCTTCTGTATCTGGCTGCTCAGTTGAAGAATTGCTTACAGAAGCTGATCTCTGTGGCTGAATCCTGCAGCAGACTTCATATTTGTACATTAGGTATTCACATAGCACTTCGTTCTTTTAGCATTAAATTAAATGTGCTTGTATTTACATCTGTAAATTATCCGTGGTTAATGTTCTGTAAAATATAATCTATAACTCTATCGATAACAGTTGGAGGATTGGGAAAACAGTGGTAATTGTGTATAAAACTAAGAGCATAAAGTATGCTTCTTTGCCATGCCACCTCTAGTTGCAAAACCATTCTTCATTTGTGAAGCATGCTGCAGCTCAGAAGAGCTCAGGAAATGTGTTTAATCCGCTTAATATCTAGAGGTTATTAAATATTATTATCATCATTTAATTTGTTTGGAAAACTGAGGTGGACTGGTATTGATGTCATGAGTGGTGGTAAGGGGATTAGAATGCAAAATGTACCTAACACTGAAGTAATATATACAAGAAAATGCTGTTTTTAATTAAGGCTGATCTTTGACACAGTGCTGTTGAAAATTTAGGGCTCTGCCTTGTTTTCCCACAGCTCCCTCTCTCCTTATGCAAATGAAAACCTCCTCTTTGTTTCCAAATAGCCTGAATTTCTGATCTGTGCCTCCCTCAACAACCACTGCCACCAATCAAAGTTGAAAACATCTGTGCAAGTAGTTGATTCTGTCCAGCTCTTCTAAAGTATTTGCAAGTCCTTATACAAACAACAAACTAAATGCTTTTTAATGTAAAAAACCTCTTGCTACAATATGAGGGAGAACCCTTAAAAGATGTCACAGAAAAAACACTTCTGCAAATAAAAGCCACCCCACACCAAAACTGATTTAAAAATAAATTTAGTTTATATTAATTCAAATCAAGATAAAAAATTAGACAATTGTTGGTGATTAAAATACAAAGACTGTTCCGCCTGCTACTTAACAACATGAATTTTAAAGGATACAAGGATACAAAAAGGATGGAGGCGAAGGTTATGTTCAGCTTAATAGAGCTGGTGTTTCATGTAATATTCTGATCCTTTTTGTAATCAAACAAGGCAGAAATAAATTGTTTTATAGCTTAATCTTTTTTTAAAGTATATAAAATAATATAGGAAATATTTTACAGTGATTTTAACAGAATGGTAGTAGAAAAAGTATATTAATGATTTTTTTTATTTTGAGAAAACATGGCAACATTAAATGACCAAGTAAAAGAAAAAAGTACCCCAAAATTCAGTGTTATAAAGGTTTTTGAAGCAGATTTCAGAATCCTGTTCGAGGTACCAAACTATCTAAAAGTCTTGCATGGGGAAGTAAAGAAAAGAGACACCAGCACACAGGCTGAATTTATGTGCAGGTTCTTGAAGGACAGCCAATAGGGAAAGGCTGAGGACAGACATACAATCGAAGTCCTTGAGCGGTTTAATTCAAGAAGCAGAGTGGCTGCGTACCACGAGCCTAAACTGAAAGCTGAGTGAGTTCTGAGAATTGCAGTTCAAGTCTTTTCAGCCTTTTTGAATGAGGTAGCAAAACACTTACGTTTCTATAATTTCCAACACTTTTGAGATATGTACTAGACAAGCAAAAATTCTTCCCTTAACGTTTCCTACCATCACTTTTTAATCGTATTAATTCATGCTTAAATGCTAGAAAAATCCATCTTTCTGATATGTAATGTTTAGTTCAAAAATCTTCATGTGCAATTATGGGCCCATAATCTCTTTAAAGTAAAACCACAGCCTTAAATGTAAAACCACATTTAGACAGGCCAAAAATTCTTGAGCAACTGACTGAAAGAATAATTGTTAACAATAAAAAACTCCTTCCTGTGAATCAAACAAAAAAAAGCCTTTCAAAGAGAAGTTGAGAATGTTGGATGATCTTGATATAAAAGGATCTGTCAAGGAAAATGCAGATCACTGCAAAAAATGTGAATTCCTTGCACTGGTATTCATTACAGAAGGAACCATACATTCAAATCATGCTATACTGGAGAAGAGTCTGAAGAACTATTTCCAACTGAAACATGAATAAAAGAGATTTATTCTGTAGTGATAAACTAAGGAGGAAAAAATTTTCAGGACCTAAATGGTATTTACAGGAGTGCTAAAGGTACACAGATAGGAACATCCTGCACTGGTAACTGGAATGTGTTAACTATTGTTTAAGTTGGCTTTGATATTAAGGGAATATGACACAAATCATTGATATCCCATCAGCTACTAATCCAGAATTTTATTTCTAAACTGTCTTTATCTAAGCCTAGCTAAATCGATGGACAACATGTTAGGGTATGGTACATACATATGATTCTTTAGGGAAGAGTCAGTAAGTTTTGCAGATGTAGGCATGACTCGCAAACCTGATAAGGTTCTTTGAAAGGATGATTTACTGTGTGAAGAAGGGTAAATCCAGCTGGTATGGTGTAGCTGGACTTTCAGTCTCCTTTGCCAGATGTTCTTACAGAAGCTGTGCCCTTACAGAGTAAGAGCAAAAGGCTTGTCATGTAGTGATGACTGAGTGACAACTGCTTAAATGATGCGAAACCAAAGGATAGGAATAAGTACTCAGTTTTTCCTGGGAGGAATGTTAGGAATATTCTCCCTTAGGGATCTGTGTTGACCCCTGTACTGGTAAAATGGTCAGAAAGATGGCCAAGTACAGGTGTGACAGTTTGCATCTGACATAGAATTGTTTTAGAAGAACAGCAGACTTAGTAGGACTAGTAGGCATAGGAGAACCTTGTGTTTGTCATAGTTTAAGTGAATACACACATGTAATTTCTATGATATGATTCAGTATTTTAAGATGTAATAATTCGGTCATATGTATGAATCCTGTATTTTCAAGACCTCTGAGACAGTAGAATTACTAGAGGATAATAATTATTTCATTAGTGCTCCTGAAATGTTAACATATGACAGTTCAAAACCAGATATCCAGAAGTTTTAACAGGAGTTACAGGATATTTTTGTTTTTCTTAAAAAAGATTTAGTGTTTTATTCTGTCCCAGGCCGTATTCAATGCAGAGGCGACAGTAGAATAAGGAGGAGGAAAAAATTGAATTATGAATCTAACAAAAATGTTTAAGTATATAATTTCATAAAATAAAGAAGTAAGGAATAAAGCATTCTGAAAGGCGTTGTGTTTTCTTGAAAATGAGGCTATGTGGACACGGGAAAAATTGAGTTAAATATCTTGGGAATTAAGGACTGCTTGAGTTTTCTGCAACATTTCCCTCACGGATGAAACCTCTATTTTCAAGGGAGATTTGATTAGAAACATGTTTTCTAACAAAACTGCAACTGCCATGTCACTGTAAAAAAAAAATCTTATTTTTTATATGCATCTATTTACTTCTCTAGAGAAGCACATAAGATAGGCTAATGATTACCGTTTTTAAGGAGACAGTTAACTAAATAATTGCAATGGAAAATTATGGTAATTTATAAAGAACATGTTAAAATAATAATATGTTTACTAACAGTTATTGGGACGAAATGCATACAATAATATATTTGGTCTCATCCTGGAGACAGGAGGCCTATAAAAGTTCTGCACATGAATAAAGAAAAAAAATTTATTGTGAAAAGAAAAATCCAACAAAAAATATCAAGCTGCCAAAGCTTTTCCACTGCCTACTTCATCCTTAGGGATGGAAACAGGCATTCCACCTAGAGAGGACTCTTTCCAGCCCCTTTCTCACAGCCTTTCCCTGAGCAGCATCCAACCAGTGGAAGGGGGAAACCATGATGGCTATTCCTACAAGCTTTCACTGTTAGCACCAGCATGTTAATCTTTAGGACTTTTACAAAACATGACACAAAGGAGAATCTCTCATTGGTAGTTGAGGCTGGGGACATAATTTTTTTTTTTTCACATTTTGCGTTTGAGCACAAGATAATATGCTACATTAAATATTACACAATATTGTGTCTGCTTGCTTTCATATGGCTTATCGTAGGGCTAAGTCTCACTGTCTTTATTGTCCCTTCACCAGTTTCTTATATTAGCAAATAATACTGTCCCTCATCAAAGTTTATTAGTGATGTCCATGAGTGGTGGATGAGCCCATGAGCTTTGTGCAGATCTATAGCTTCCTGCTGTCCTGGGTGCCGTGTCTGGGCAACCTGGTGTGCAAGCTGAGTCTACCTGTGCTTATTGACCTGCCTTGTGTACCACTAACTTTTAATCCTTTTTTTTTTTTTTTGGCTTATATTGGCTTAACACAGTCTTTGCAAAACACTTTCAGAGCCAGAAAAATGGAAAAAAAAGTCTGTAGAGAGTAATATGCTCATTTCTAGCTGGATTCATGCAAACCCATGCAGATTGCTATGTCTACTGACACCATAGAAATAAGACAAAAACCACTCCAGCTGTCTGATAAATTCAGGGCCAAAGTCTCTCCTTCAATTCAGACACAAATGGCTTCCACTGAGGTTAATGGGACCAGGGTGCTTACGCTATAGGGTCCCTAATTGTTTCTTGGCTGACTAGCACTTGATAGCAATACACATACAGTCAGTATTAAAGTAGATGTGTCATATCAGTCTGATCAGCTAGATGATAAACAATACCCTGCCGTTAGCTCTGACAGGAGGAAGAGATTTTAGTGCACAATCAAGAAAAGTAACTGTTAGAAATGTAGTAACTGCACATACCTCCTCGATGAATTACTGAACTTAAGAACAAGCATGGTATGTTTTTATGGGCTATAAGCCATCAGTCAGGTAGCAAGTCTGAAAACCCTTGTAAAAGTTCTAGGTGGCTTTAGACTGTAAGATGAGGATGAATTATTTGTTATGTTGTCTTAATGCAATTTTTTGGATAGCTTCTGCTTTTTGGTTGTGAAATTAACAACTTAACTATTAGTGTCAACATGTAACTAGTTAAAACTAACACACAGCTTATCAGAAAGAGAGCACCATGTTATACCTAACTGGACAAATTTTATAGGGTGACTTCAGTAAAAGCTCCTAGATCATTGGAGGAAGACGTCAGATAATGCTGCTGCTGCTACAATAAACTGGAAACTTTCTGCACTAAATCTATCGTATTTGAGAATCTGTGGCAGTCCAGTGAAGTTGTCACTGACTGAAAAAGAGGAAACATGCCCCATTCTTAAAAAGGGAAAGAATTAAGACCCAGGGAACTACAAGCCAGTCAGTCTGACCTCTGTGCCCAGCAAGATCACAGGGCAGACCCTCCCGGAAATTATGCTAAGGCACATGGAAAATAAGGAGGGGATTGGTGACAGCCAATATGACTTCACTAAGGGCAAATCATGCCTGACAAATTGGGTGGCCTTCTACAATGGGGTTACAGCATTAGTGGATAAGCAAAGAGCAACTGACATGATCTGCCTGGACTTATGCAAAGCATTTGACACTGTCCTGCATGATATCCTTGTCTCTAAATGGAAGAGACATAGATTTGATGAATGGACCACTCAGTGGGTGAAGAATTGGCTGGATGGTTACACACAAAGACTCATGGTCAACGGCTCCATGTCCACATGGAGACCAGTGACAAATGGTGTTCGTCAAGGGTTGGTATTGGAACTGGCGTTGTTCAATGTCTTTGTCAGCAACGTGGAGAGTGGGATCGAGTGTGCCCTCAGCAAGTTTGCCAATCACACCAAGCTGTGTGGTGTGGTCCATATGCTGGAGGGAAGGAATGCCATCCAGTGGGACCTTGACAGGCTGGAGAGGTGAGCCTGTGCAAACCTCATGAAGTTTAATAAGGCCAAGTGCAAGGTCCTGCACAAGGATCGGGGCAATTCCAAGCACAAATACAGGCTGGATGGAGAATGAATTGAGAGCAGCCCTGAGGAAAAGTACTTGAGGTGTTGGTTGGTGAGAAGCTCAACATTATCCAGCAACATGTGCTTGCAGCCCAGACAGACAGCTGTATCCTTGGCTGCATCAAAAGAAGCATGACCAGCAGGTTGAGGGAGATGATTCTCCCCCTCTACTTTGCTCTTGTGAGACTCCACCTGTAGTACTGCATCCAGCTCTGGGGCCTCCAACATAAGAAGGACATGGACCTGTTGGAGTGAGTCCAGAGAAGGGCCATAAAGATGATCAGAGGGCTGAAGCACCTCTCCTATGAGGACAGGCTGAGAGAGTTGCAGTTGTTCAGCCTGAAGAAGAGAAGGCTCCAGGGCCTTCCAGTACCTGAAGGGGCCCTACAACAAAGCTAGAGAGGGACTTTTTACAAGGGCATGTAGTGATAGGACAAGGGGTAACAGCTTTAAAATGAAAGAGGGTCGATTTAAATTAGATATTAGGAAAAAAATCTTCACTAGGAGGGTGATGAGGTGCTGGATCAGGCTGCCCAGAGAAGCTGTGGATGTCCCATCCCTGGCAGTGTTCAAGGTCAGGTTGGATGGGGCTTTGAGCAACCTGGTCTATGGGAAGGTGTCCATGCCCATGACAAGGCTGCTGGAATTAGATGATCTTTAAGGTCCTTTCCAACCCAAACCATTCAATGATAAATGTAGTGCAATCAACAACAACAACAACAACAATAACAACAAATTAAAATAAAAGGATTCATTGGAATACTGCAAGTGACTGATAATAAATATAAATAATGCAGAGGTCAGCTTATATCTTTGCTAAGAATGAGATATCTTCAACTTATAATTAAGCATGTAAAAATTTGGGAATTTTGTACAAGGTCTTATTTTACCTTTGCAATGAAAAACATAAATGCAGGTTACTCAATTTTGCTTATAACAAAAAAAAACATTTCAGGAAAATGTAACTGAGGTATCCATGAAAGAAAATAAACACTTCTGTTATTTATTGCAGCTATTTAATCACCTGCAGAACTCTGCAATGCCCAGACATTCTACGAGTTACTTCATTTACAGCAAGACAGCCATCCTATAGATAATCTCTTTTTTTCTTTTAGCTTCTTAACTATATTTTAAGGGCTTTCCTTGAAAGGCAGATGCAGAGTACCTATGTCAAACTATTGCAATACTCTTACAGCAGATCAGCCAAGTCTGCTTTTCCCCCTGGAAACACTGATTTTTGGCCAGATTTGTTTGGAATTATGATCAATCTGGAGTTTTATATTGTTTTTTTTAACCCTAGTTCCAGGCTATGACCTCATTAGGGTATATCACGTGAAATCAGAAATATCTGAATGTTGAGCAATAGCTTTGGCATTCAAATCTATGAAAATCATCTGTTAGTCTTCTGATATCCTCATGCAGATTGCTCAGACTCTCTCACAGATGTCATTCTTTATGTCAGGATATTCACAGCAGTTTATATTTTGACTTTATTTTAAAGTCCAGATTTCTCAGATCTCTCATTACATCCTGTTTCAGCAAATGGAAATACTCTCTCTGCTCACTGGTCTCGGTTTCTTCCACTTCCTCACTCATCACCAAATGTGAGGTGCTGAGCTGGCATCGAGTCTCTCACTCGCGACTGCTCTGCAGCTGCTTCCTTCCCCTGGATCTGGGCTGCTGCTGCTGCCCCGGTGCGCCCGGTGCCTGAACCCCTTCTCCATCCTCTGACAGAGCTTGGGGACACCCTGCCTCTGGGAGGAATGGATTAAGTGGGAAGAGGAGTGTGGCTGATTCATTTAGACCCTGTGTAGTTTGGTGATGTGGATTTTTAGATTGGTTTTGCTGTCCTGACAGCCACGAATTGCCCAGGCAATGAGCAGCCACGCTGGCTATAAACACCATGCTGAATGCTGCCAGTGTGGTATTTACCACTCTTAGTGCCAGAGGAGGAACCATTTCTGAAACAAAGGCGTTTTGTTTAATGCCTTACAAGTGCCAGGAGCATTCCTTCTTTCAATTTTTTGTGGGGTTCTGATAAGCGAATGCTTCTATATGGGAACAGAGTGAATGAATTCACCAGAATTATTCCAGCAGGTCGTGAAGTTAGGGGCTTAAACCTATAGGTAATGAAGCATTTCCTCCAAAACTCTATGAGAACTTCTGAGAAAGAGGTATTCACTCCCTTGTACTCCACAAACACAGCCATACCACTTCACTGGCCTATGCTGTCTTCAAAACATGACATAGAAGGGCAACGATAAAAATCATGTGGCAGGAGAAAGTCTGCACAGTAAATTCAGTTTTATCTGGAAAGGAAACTCTTGGTTCCAGCCTCCAGTTCACAGGCAAACAAAGCTTCTACTGAACTTACAAGGGGAAAAAAAAAATCTGTCCTAAATGGGCATGCTCCTTTGAATTAACCAGAACTTATTTACATCAGCAAAAATGAGTCACTGAACATGTAGATTAAATGCCCTACAGACCAGGATATACTGAAAATAAATTTAATTAAGATCAATAACGTATTTCAGCAGAGATCTTTTTAATGATATAAAAATAGTTATGACTTCTTGTAAAAAAAATATCAGAAGACTAGTGGAAAATATAATCTTTCTGAAGAGATGTTAAGCTTAACCTGGATATCTGATGTTTGCCTTACAGAATACAAAAGGACAAGGAATTTCAATTAAGATTTAAATTGACTTTTTAAAGTGTTATGGAAGTCTAACGGCTACTCTTGTGTAAATTACTTCCAGATGTTGACCTGTATGAAAATGATGGGATAGGATAACCCCATGTTTTAATCAGCACCTCTAACAGGTGAGATATATCCAAAATTTGTTTCAAGAAATGTAAATGTATATATATATATTTTTTTTTTTTTAATGTGGAGGAAAAGTATGATGAAGTTTACATTTTTCATGAGTAATTTTCTTGAATTAGTCTTCAGTAAGGGTTTTTACATCCTAGAACAATATTTGGTCCCATTTTTGTGGTCACAAAGGGGAGTGAAAAAACTTCCCAAGTTTAACCCTTTAGAGCTGTGGTTTTCAATTTACAAAGAAAAATAATTAAAAGCTTAATTAATATGCAAATATTCAGTTTTTCTCTTTGTTTCACTTTTCAAATAACTTTTACAATGAACAAAGCCAGCACAATTTCAGAGCACAGGTCTCAGTATGTTGAACTGATCTACAACAAGGCTCATTTGGAAGGACTTTACCAATTCTAATGAAGTTTTTGATCAATGTCCTGAAAGTGCTCTGAGCTGATTTCTTTGGAAATTGGGAATCAGATGTGAGAATTATATGCATAACAAAAAAACCCCAGAAAAGTGGTTTATCATAATCAAAGAATAAAACCACCATTTGAATGTGGCATCTGTTCCAAGGTAGATTTTAGAAGCCAACTATGTTGAGCTGCTAGGGATGCTAGGGAAAAAAAAAAGGTTCGTTGCTTGTGAAGGGGCTTATTTCTAATTTTTCATTTCTGTTTGTAATCTCTGTCATCTTTGTTTCTTATGCTTTGGATAAAAAAGGTGACTTTTATATTTATTAGAACTGGGTTTCAATAAACATTATGCAATATGGTAGACCGGGGAATGATTTATTGATAATTTGTCACTTATATTTATGGAAGTGTAGACCCTGGACCCCTAGAGCTGGTAAATCATATTATGCAGCTACAAATGTTTTTTTATTCTTTGCTGCCAAAAGTGCACCATGTAAACTGATTGCCTCACCAAACCCCTGGGGCCCGATAATGATGCACTTGCTAATACAAAAGAAGGAGGGGTGAGGAGAAGACAACTAATTATAAGTTTATTTTTGTTTCAATATGTTTGCCATTTAATCTAGAGTTCCATAAACAATAGATTGATGAAATATAATTAGGAGGAAGATTACAGTTTAATGAGGCAAAAGATTGGGAAAGAATGTAAATGCAGCAGTAGGTTGTGCAGAGTTTTTAGCTGTTTATTATTGTACAGCTGTAAAGCACTTTCACACAGTTCCCAGATGGAAGCAGCTGTTAGCTCTTCGTCATCTGAAAAGAAGAGGTTCATAGTTCATTTTTATCCACTTGTTCCAGCCTAGTTATGTTCACTGCAACACTTTACCGAGTCACAACTCTCAGCTATGGCCGAGACTGTCAGGATGGGCACCCTGTCTTCATTTGCCACTTTGCCATTCACTTATCTCATCTGGCAACCTCTCAAGCAACAAGCTGTTCCACTCCTTGTAATATGTTTATCTCCCACAGTGATGTCAGCAAAAGTCAGCAAATCTAATATTCATGCTCAAACAGATTTGTTGGTGTTCTTTGTTTATAAGAAAGGGCTCTATATCACCCCTGCAGCTGCTTCCTCTTCACTAAGCTTTGTTTTTATATGGTGCTCTTCAGATAGGCCTTGGGAGCTGTACAAAGCATGTGCCCATCTGACTTAACAGTGGTGTTTTTTTGGTGTTTGTTTCTGTTTTTTTTTAAATATAAAAAACCCAACCCACATATCTTTTTTTTTTTCCCATAGTATGTTATGAAACCTACATTTTCCCCCCAGCTTGTCAAGATCTCACACACAAGACAGAATATAAAACACAAATAAGAGAGATGTTTCTTTAAAAAGCAGTCACTGGGAAAGGAAAAGGAAGGCAGACTTTCAAGAATGAGTACTACAGTAACATTTCCCATGGAGCACTTAAACAATTCCACATTACGGGCCAAAATATTGTTGCCCTGCGCCCTGCACAGGCATTTACATTGGTGCAAAGTGAGTGTAAATCTTTACTATTTCAGACAGGTCATATGTTATAGTTGGTGCCAAGGTATTGCACATGCTACAGGGAATTAGAGAATTCAGTGCTATTTTTGTAACAATTTATACATTTTGATCTTCTCATTTCACAGTGCTTGGGACTATATGAGATGCTTTATAAGGCACTTTCTGTGTGGGCTTATATCAATTTATATTTCTAAAGTACCTTATGGATGATAGTTCTATCAGTCAAGGTGAAGGCAGAATGTTGCAGTTTATTCAGGAACAGCATTACGCATGATGTAATTTCTCAAATTGTGTGAGGCATGCTTTTCTTTATTTGTTTCTGTTTAGAGATTAGATTTTTAAAAAATTTTTTGGGCTACTTTATCATTCATTCAAATGTTTGGCAGGAGTTTTATTGCAATTCCACAATTTACTTATTCCAGCACAGGACAAATTTAGGGATCTGGGTTTAACCAGTTGGCATGTGTGACACTTTCCTTTGCGCTAATGCACAAGATACTCTGGTTCTAAAACATGTATTTGTTTTCTCTCTCTCTCTCTNGTTTTCTTTTTCTCTTTTTTTTTTTTTTTTTTTTTTAAGAAAAGGAGATTTGCTTTAAACATTGAATGAAATTTTGGTCTCTTTAAGATATTTTGCAACGGAATTCCAAAGAACAATTTATTTTATAGTTTCCAAAATACCTTTCAGCATTAATATACATTACACTTTAAAAATATTACATTCATGAGAAAATCAGGAGTAGAATTCTGTCCTGATCGCTAAAAAAGACACAATACAAAGAAATTGTGGCAATATAAAGTGGTGTTTTTTTTTTTTTTTTTTTTTTAAAGTTCTACCACTATCAGCAGGCCACCCACATGCTTAATCTAGAAGAACCACCTCTAGGCTACAAGAAAGGCTGTTCAGTCTCTGCGCCCCTAAAAAACTTAAGTTATTTTGCTGACAAGGATGCCGGTTAAAGCCAATTATGGCAGGGAGTTTTATGGTCCAAACAGCTGTCCAGTTGGAATTGGACTAAGACCACCAAGTTATTTCATGTATCACAAACAGGCATCTGATTGGTTAAGTAAAGCTGCATATATATTTTTATGAATAGAAGTGGAAGGTTTAATTTGCTTTTGTTTGTGGGGTCTTATTTATTGCTTGAAAGTGTTTGGATGCCTGCTGGGTATTTGTGAAAAAGGGCTGCAAAAGCTGCACATATTTCATCCGCAGTTCTGGAACAGAAGTACGGTGTTGTGATTAAGGCTAACCAGAATAGAAAAACTATAGGCCATTGGAGCAAGATATGAAAGCTGTTGCCAAGGCTGTAGACCAAAACCAAAAAACCCACTACCTCAACTAAGAACACCACCTAGTATTTATGCATGTATTGTGTGTATATATGTGTATGTTTATTTAATATTAAGGATCATTTATACTCAAAAACTTTACCTCCCATTTGGGTATGCTGCTACTTAAAATTACAGCACTGAAAAAATACTTCTTACCTGTTCTTTAATGCCTGTTTTTTCTTGTTTGATTAGTTCATTCGCCTAGAGCACTTTTCTATGTGCAATTTTTACCATTTCCCCCGATTAGCCAGTCTGTTTTTTTCATTTTGCCTTTAACATGAAAGCCTATGCACCAACTTAGGAGAGAAAAGCCATTTTAAGTTTCCAAGTTATGACTTTTACAAAAAATTGAAGATGAAATGGTAAAATTGAAAACACTAGGAAAGACGTTCAAGATAGCCTGAGTGTCCGCAGCTATGTCTAATTCCTAGAAAAATACCTGCATTACTCTTAAAGTCACTGGCATAATTTTAAGATAATGACCCCAACATTCCTGGGTTCATGGATCACATGTATATTTCTCATTAGACTAATAACATTATAAAACATTTATAATTTGGCCAATGTTTCTGATTTTTGTATTTTTAATATAATTCTAAAGCAAATTGCTTGCCCATGGCACAGAATTAAAGCTCCTAAAAGTTAAATTTGCCGTCTACTTCTGAGCTCCATTATGCAAAGCTCAAATCTTGCTCCAGTAATTTAATTTGTCTTATGCTTTCCTAGATTCCCCACATACTCTGTTTTTGTCCTCAGTCAATCAGCTGCTTTCTTAGTTTTTTTTTGAAATGTCAGCCCTTCTCTAAAGAATTTAGACAATTTCATTTTAGCTTTTAATTGACTTGTAAAACCAGGAAAGAATTTACTAAAAGTAAATTTACTTCAGTTAGTGTAACAAATTTTAGAACAAGGAACAGTATTCCACAGTACTGCTTAGATGATCAAACCTATCATAAGCATGCAATTGTTATTAGTTCTTTGGGGTAAAGGTGGCCTTCTGTGTGAAGGTACACCAATATCTTAAAGACTTGAAAAAGTAAATACATTTTCCTGTCTTAATTTCTTCAGCTGTATTTCTGTCTCATTTTCCAGTGGTCCAGCATGCTAAGTAGTACAGTTTTTGTAAACAGGTTATAGGCAGTATCTAAATCAAAAGCAGTATATCTAATAAATATTTTTATATTTATAATGAATTCCTTCCCTTTTTTATATCTTATTATTGCTAACAGTTGACATCTAAGAGCAATATTTCTGTGATATGAAGCAAATATGTTACATGAAACCAATAATTAGGATGCTGATTTATTCTCTCATTGAAGCAAGAAGAGTTGTAACAAGAAGGACAGAAAAAGCTTAAGTCTACAAAATCTGTTTTTCTCTTTGTTAAATTACTGCAATATGGGAATAGTTGCACGGGTCCCAGTGAAGAATTTTGTCTCCAAGATACCACTTGGCCAGAAATAACTTTTATGACCATCTAGCCTGTTCTTTATGGCAACTTAATAGAAGGAACCTACTCAATCATTGGGTTCCTTTCAAGCCCATTAAATACATTTGAGACTTAATATATCCTTTAGAACAGCACGTGACTGGAAAGACCACAACTAATGGAGAAGCCACCACCCCCCAGTAAATCTGGATTTGACCAAAAGGTAACACTCTTGTGCAGGTAGTTTTAACCAGATGAAAAAAATATGTGAGATACGTAGGTTTACAGTGAATCTGCAAGAAGTTTCCCAAGACTAAGCAGGAGGAAGTTTTCTGCTCTAAAAATTTCACTAGAGCTTTTGAAAGTTTTGAGGGCCTGAACCTATACTGACATATGGTAACTATCAACTGTAAGGCATGGGTCAGCCTGATATGTCTTTGATAAGAAAAGAATAAAAGAGAACAGAGGGAAGAGTTCCAGGGTTTTCCTTGAAAACACACCTCTCAAGTTCCCCCCGACCCACCCCCCCAAAAAAAAAAAAGAAAAAAAAAAACAAACAAAGAAGTTTTTGGCTTAACAGCTTAAAAAATATTACATGGAAGCTCTATTTGTCTAAGCATTTCAGATGCACATCAACATACACTGGGTGCACTTCACCTGCCAGTACATGCTGTACTTCTGTAGTATGATAAACAAACTTAGCAAATCATTGTACCATGGTCATCAATAAGAACAAACAGGTTTTAAAACTCACCAAAAGTAGAGAGTTTCTATGTGTGTGCCTAAATATCTGCCACTTGCCCTCAAGGCCATTTCAAGTCCCCAAGTAAGCTGATATTTAGCACCTCATAAAAAAGCGGCGTACACCTGAGTAGAGGAAAAAAGTGATTATATGGAGGATCACATTACCTTTCTTAAAAGAAAGATCTTCACCTCTGTATTTAGAAGAAGGAGAAGGAGTAGAGGTGGTTTTGCAAAAATCTTTGTTTTGGAGAAGGTGCTATTAAAAAATAGTAGCTTTGCACAACAGCAAGCAAACATACTGATTTATAAAACCACATAACAGTGCATTGAATTTTATCCTGAATTAAAAGATTTACAGTACATTCCTAAGAAAAGTTATAGCTATTCTGCACATACCCTCCAGGTACCTGGTGGATTTTCAACTATGATGTGCTGAGAAAGATCTCTGTCTGAATACACCCAGATGCATGTAACAAGTATGCTTGCTTTAAGGCCAATGGGAAGGCTATGAGCTGCACAGCCTCCTCTGCTTTGTTTTTCTCAAGTGAAATATGATTTTAAACCTAAATACTGAAATAGCACCAAATATTTAAAATATGTTACAGTTGATGAGTTTTTCCACAGTGCCGGTTTGTTTTCCATTCCCCCCGTGACATCTCACAACTCTAAGTGCTCAATGACAGCCTGTAGAGGTTTCGCCATAATCCACCTTTATCCATTAACAGACACTCAATCACTAAAGTGCTTACTAGACTAAACATATTTATCCAACCAAATCACACTTTACAATGCAAAACTGCCAATCAGACCCCAGCTATTAACAAGGAACTGCTTTAAGGGGATTTTGGTGTTTGTGCTGTGAAGAGCATGCTTACCTCCAACAAACCACTAAACCAAATTAACATAGCTGTATCCTCATAAAAGAAACCAGATATCCTGTTGTGAAAATAGAAAGCTTGGTAGGACAGGGCTCCTTTGATGGCTAACAGTGTGGCAGATGAAGGCTTCAGACTACAAATCTGTTTACCACAGGCTCATTACAAAACTTTAGCATTAAGCTTTTGCTAACTTTAAAAGCAAAATAAAAATGTATCATTTGGGTAACTCAGTAAGCCATCAACTTGCTAAGTTACTATTATAATTTCAATAAGTGCCATAATTGTTGGATAAGGCTCCTTAATTCTAATTGCTCCTTTGTCCAAGATCGTGTTGTAAAAACGCTTGCATTAGCCAAAATAAAATCCAAGAGACACAAATGTGGTAGTAATAATAATTCTTTTTATTAGCCTGGAAAAGAGGAAGAGAACAAAGCTTTAAAAAGACTTCAAAGTTCTGAGCAAGAGAAAAAAAATCTAAAATCGGAGAAACACGCATACAATCTGCCCTTTTATTAGACTCATACAAACTAAGTGCCATCACCACAGCTTAGAGCTTGACAGCAATTCTTTCCCAGGCAGCAGGAAAAGTTACACCATCCATGTCACAGGGCTAACTTAAGTTCTCTGTCAAAAACTACATAAACCAGTCCTGTATATCCTCACTAGGAAGCCCTAATAGTTTTAGACTTATTGGTATTATACCCCCTTTAAATCCCAATATTTTAAAGCTGGATTTGACATTTGCTGAGGCTTGGTATATTTTCTCTCCATTTAAGCATAGCAAAAAGACAGGAGAAGTTTTAAACTCTGTGTCGACTCATGAAAATTCGTGTTTTTAAGAAACACTTATCAGTTTAAAAATGCATATATATCCTTCTTCTTTACTTCCAAACAGCTTTAGCTCTGTGATTGAAATATGTATTTCCAATCCTTCACTGCTTATCAAAAATAATGAGCACTTTATTTTTTACTAGCTTTTATAAACACTTCTGGGGAAAATTTTATGGGCAGCTAGAACAAGTTTTACTTCTTGGAGAGAAGGCTTCATGCTGGAATCATATCCAAAATGAGTAAACCACAACATGAACAGATTTTCCAAAAATCACTAGAGCAGACCTCATAAGTTAGAGTTGGAAACATGTAAAGTACCAGTTACATTGTCATATAACAGAATAGTATAGTTTTGTATGCTAGGGTCAGACAACACGTTCCATCAAAATACATATCCATTGCCACTACATCTTTAGTCTACATGTGTTCTGAACAGTTATGAATAATACAGAAGTTTGCAAATGAAAGGTGTTCCAGGTTTGTTCACATGAATGTCAACGTATGTTTTTATACGAAAGAAACCGATGCAGGTTTTCAATGTATAATTACACCACTTGCAGAAAGGGAAAAACATCATCATGACACTAGAAGTACAAAAATAAAAGAACAAATTACAATACAAATTAAAAAGTGGGATTATTGTAGACCACATGGAGTCTTAGTATTTAGAAAAATCTTGCTGTGGTTAATAAGAAATACGTGCTTTCACGGCTTTGCTACATAACCATGTTAATACATTTTATATTCTGTATTGTATATACGTGTCATGTGCAAGCAATGAAAATACACACAGAAAGCGCTAAGAAATTACTGATGCCAGAAACAGTTTTCTCCTGATTAACTGAGAAAGCAATGTTAATAACTGCAATCCTGCCAATTTGGTTCTCTACCACTGATTTGAAACAATTTGTCGTTCCATGAAACATGAATTTCTTAGTGTTCCACTTTGTTATTTTTAATTGGTGTTTTGTTTTGAAAGGTACCACATGTAGCATATTGAAACTTTCCAGCTAGCAGAAAGTGAAGAATAGTGCAAACACTGGAACAACAAAGTATTTAGTTCTTTCATAACATTGTTACTTAAGTAAAAAACACGACCACATCGTTAAAGCATTTTACTTGAATCCTCATGTTATATTTAGATGCTAGAGATGTTAATGAACTGTATGCCAACTTCATAAGCACACAAGCAAGGGAGGGAACAGCTAATCTGTTGAACCACGTGATGCAACCCCATTGATACCCGTACTGTGCATAAGTAATAAGAGAACACCGTCCATAGCTCCCATTCTAAGTACCATGTCCCCGGTTTTTATGTACAAGGGCGGTATTATGCTTTTTCACTAGTGACATGTGAAAGTGTCAAACTTCCCATTTATTTTCCAGTTATGACTTTAAATAGACACAATACATCCAGCCAGATTGCCTAAATTTTCCACCATATGGCCAGCACTGCTTTACTTGTTTTCTGGAAATGACATGATTCATTCTTTAAACTTATTCCACTGAAAAGGCTTTTCCACATGTCACCCAGTATTGATAATCTCTGCAGAATTACATTTGTAGGAGACACTGTAAGTAAGTGCAAAATTTGTTAGCTGTCTCTAGGCATCTTTGACTGATTAATGAAGAACAAATAATAAATGTTTTATGTCAAATACTTTAAAGGTAAAATAATTTCAGGACTTCCAAGACCCTAAAACCCACACAAATTAATTAATATACGATATGTATAGTTACCCAAACAAGAATAACATTGTATCATATTTTGGAATTATTTTCTTCAGACTGGAGAAGGAGTCTAAAGATTTCAGTTAGAAGATACTTTATCAATAACGTGGTAGATCTTACAAATGCAACTCTTCTTTATAGTTCTCACTTTTTCACATCCACAATACGGTTGTCATTGTGACATTTTGTCCAATACTCCTGTAGCACAAACATAGGTGCTCCTGTTAAGTGTTTTTTTTTTTTGTTTGTTTGTTTGTTTGTTTGTTTTTACTATATGAAGCCTTTTTGCCATATTTTAACACAGCTTTATGCTCTACCGAAAATCTTCAAAGCTATTGTACCTGTTCTTTGTCCCTTTAGCAATGATGTTACCATTAGGCCATTTGTCTCCCAATCAGCTATTGGTACTTTGCTTAATATGAGAGGATAATTATACTATCAATTTTTCATTACCCAGGCCAATGTAGGCAGGGGCTGCTATAACTGACCACATGAAGTCTTTTGGGGTTGTCAGATCCTGCTCAATACTATTTCTGTTGGACCCCAGCTTTCCCTGACAGAGGCATCCAGGTTCGTTTGCTATCTCTCCAAACGCAGGAGGGCTCATTATCTGGGATGGAGCAGAGTATGCATGTGATGACAGATACAGACTGGCTCAGGACTGGCTCCTATATGAGCTGACAAAGGCCTATATATATATATATACACATATGTATGTGAACACCTACAAAAAACCCGCTAGCCCAAACCAGCAGGCCAAGAGGAGGAAGCACTTGCTGGCTGGCTGAGTGGGTTGGCTGAGTGGTCAGCCAAGACACCTTCCTCTTGGCTACCCCACACCTGTTTCTTCCTCCCTTCTTGCTTGAGCAAATTGCACAGCAAACTTTGTATTGTGTAACACTATTTCAGGGCACTTGAAGGATTAGTTTGCCCTCCTTTGTGTGTAAACCCGTGGTCTACCAGTAGGCCCTCTCTAGTCTGCATGTTTGATAAAAATGTTTTTAAAATAAGGTGTTTTCTTAACAGTTAAACAGTAATATTGTCTCTCCTTTATTAGGTTAAACAACATAGCAAATATCTGGTAAGTCAACAGCTTTAGTCTTAGTCAAATGTTTTGTTAATTATTTAGCTAAAATACTGCAGCTATCTGTCTGAAAAGACGTTCCAGAAAACAATATTACCATGGCGCACAGGTAACTTCCGACATGCTATCTAGTAGAAACATTTAACATATGAAAACTTTAAATTCTATTTTTTTTTTCTTTTGCTGAAACTTTAAAGAAAGATGACAAACAGTTTATTATCACTTATCTTTCACAGTCTACATCTGAATCTAAAGATGTGTCTTGTTCCCTCTACAATTCAATGGCAAATGTATCTTAAAGTAAACACTTCCTCAAGTGGATGTTATGGGAACATATAGATGGAACATATTGTTCCTCTATGTTCTAGCTAACTTTTATTGGAACATACTTAAAAAGGAAAATCCACAGCAAAAATTTAAGTTGGAACATTCCAACTAGATAGAATAGATGTAAATAGGGCCTCTTAAAATTTCATTAGCCTGACTTGTCAAATTCAGACAGCACCTAATGCATTCAGGATTTTATAAGCCAAATAAGTCCACGTGATACCAAAAAGGGAAAAAAGTTGGAAGCCACAACCATAATATCTAAAAATACTCAACACACTCCATTTAGTACAACAACTGTAGGTTGCCGAGCATTTTGATATTGAGTGCCTTTTTTTTTCTTTACATATACAAATACAGACAGTTTTGAGTTAGACATGTTCTAATTTGATGATGCTGGAAAGCTCTTGGGAGAGACGTCTATCCAATTTGCATTGACATAGGAAGGGAGGAAGTGGTGATTTGGCCATGTAGTTGTGGAATGGGTTTCAGAACCATTTGTTCTATTAGCTGGTGTCCAAGGGAAGGTCTGTTGCCATCTTACTGTCCTGATAAACCTGAGTCTAAATTCTTCACTCAGAAATTTACTTTATCTAAATAGGGCCTGGAGCTTTTATTTTCTTCCCCTAATTATCCACAATATGCAGTTTGCTGGACCACACTGAGTCAAAATCAATTTGTCTCAAAAAGGTCAAATGTGGCAAATGATATATCTCTGGAAAGTTGAGCAGAAACTAATGCTTTCTCAGGGAGAAGCTCTTTTTTAGTCTTGACATCTCACACTTTAGGAAAAGTTTGCCTAATGCAGAGATGTACTAACTACACATATACCTCTTCACTAAAAATGTGTATATAAAAAACTATCTCAGTACTTCAATCTGAATTCATGGGAAGCCATGGAAAGATCTAGCTAGTCAGGCCAGGCTTTATCAGCCTCACATTTTTACTAAAATATCTGTGGGACAACAGTATACACCCATTCATTAAAAAAAACCCAAAACAACAAGCCATTACTGTTCTAACTGTACTTTCTAACTGTTTCAGACCATTGCTGCAGCAGTTGCATGCAGGGTTCATCACATTATGCTGTCAGGATAACGTCCCTAGACAACTAGTAAGCCCACACTTTGCATTTAGTAGCCATTGCATTTTTATGTAGTGACGCACTGTTTTTTTCCCCAAAATGCTATCCTATAACATTCATGTTCATCAGTTGCCTACTACTTTCCTCCTCCGTATTTATTTTAGAAGTTGGCAGTATATATATATATATATATATATATATATGTATATAAAAAGTCTTTCTTCTTCTAGATACCAGGTCCCTGATAATCTTGCACGGTTTTAAGCCTCATTTTTGCTGCTGTGAAACTACACAAACCTATAATTTACATACAGGTTTAAATATGAACATTTATTCCCTAATGGAAAACCCAACCTCATTTTTTTGTTCAGTTTGTTTGTTCCAGGAAAATATTTATCTGGTTGCCTGTTTCAAAATCTTCTACTGAAAGGTCAAAGATCAAAACCAAGCACCCTCCTCCTGTGCCCTCAAACAGAATGTAGCAGACAGCCTCCGTTGTCTTGGTTTCCTGCTACTCAGTATTTGTCAGACACTGATTACAAGTAGCACCCTGAGCAGTTATCTCTATATGGTATGTTTCTAACTCAAATGTCATAACCAATGAGTCACCATGAGTAAGAAAAATAAGATTATATTTTAAAATAAGTTCACAGTAATCCTTTTCTTAAATGTCATAGCTAACAACTCCTTCTTTTGCACGACATGCAACTTCGAAGTAAAATCCACTTGTGAATGTACAGTGACTTGGTATTTCCGTGATGAAGAGAGGAGTGCATTACGTTTTCTGTACATCTTTATTTGTTATATTTTGGAGCTCAGATCCATTTGCCACATAGACAAATTCAGGAGTACCAGTACAAACATGCTACTATTTCTTTCATACATTTCTTTTGCGTTTGAAACACCTCATAGGCAGAGAAGAAATAAGTGAGACTATTGAAAATTGGAAAGCTTTAAAATAAAATAATGAGCAAAGAATTTTCCAGTAGGTGGGGCAATAAAAATGAAAGGCGGCTCCCCCTAGGGTCATAAACATGGAAGATTATAGTGGAGGAAATGACCAAGATTGGATAAGCTGCCTGAACAGAGAGAAACAATACCATACAGAGAAGCTAAATGGCTCCACAAAGGAGAATGGAAAGGGAATTTTGAATTGTTGATAAAGAACCTATTATCTACGTTTCTGTAATTGACTGATGTTACAATGAACGTAAAATAGAAAAACACGGAATCCTGTGGAACCGTTAGTATTTAAATAGGTGTTTTGGGGGAAAGGCTCAGAGACAGAGAAATTCATTGAGAGTGGTAGAATTTGGACAGGACACGAACCTATTTCCAGGAACAATGATGTTATTAGAAGGACTAACAACTGCTACAAATTTTTCCATGCTCACGACATGAGCCCATTCACTATATGCAATTATTTGTATTGCTGCTGTCTCTGCCACCTTGCCACAGACCTGAGTGGCAAGTGTGTCATGGCACCCAGGCCCAGGCCCAGCTACAACTTCAGAGGTACAGTTTCTGTGTTTAGTTTCTATGTTTCATACTTGGGGCGAGCAAAAGCCTCCATCCAGCCCTGGAGCAGCTCCTGGCCCATCACGGCCTTGCTCCCTGGCAGGATCCTGGTCTGCTCCAACACTGAGGCCCCCAGCCTGGAAAGTATTACGCCATTTGTGAACCTTACATTTCTTATCTTGGAAACAGACATATTTAAAACCTAGAAGGGGCTGAAATCTTTGTCTGCTATATTCACCACATGAATATGCTGGAGGAGCAAACAGCTTTTTGTTCCCCGTTGTACTAAACCATACACGCAGATTTGTGAAATGAATATGGTTATAGGAGCTAGAAAGCCCTTCAGCCTAATCCCACCTATAGACAAGTTTTATCATTTTATGTTTAGATAGCTCTCTGAAAAGATTACTTTAACGAACAAACATTTTTTTAATTTATCAGTCAGTCTCAAGGAGTTTTCTGTGAATTACTAAACTTGCAAGCTTGAATTGTGCCAGAACTGGGCTAAAAATATAATTCTTTTGACCAGCCTTAGGCCTCCTCCACTGACAAAATGCTACCACCAGATCATAAGGATCCTGTTTGGGTTTTTTTTATTATTTAATTAAAAAAAACCTCCTTAGTCTATGAAGCCCATATTTAGGTCTCAGAAATGGGACTCACTTCCAAGACATTAAGTACCACTGACCACGTCAAGGAAAGGCTAATTTAGCAGCTAGAGGTCTAACAGTGGACAAAGGAATATAGCTTCTGCTGGAGTAGAGTTGGAAGGTAACAAATCAAATTGCCTATCCTTGTTTCTTTACAGCTACATGAAACTTAAAGCACTGTAATTAGTTGATGTTCAAGAATTAAAATGAAATATTATGTGATACATACATTATTTGTCTCAACACCATGGAATTTTCATCACTTAGTAGCAGGTAAGATCCAGATTTTAAGCACTTGTCTTCAGCATTGCCTCACAAGGATTTTATGTGCCTGGCCATTGACAGGAGAATAAACAATGCCTTCCAACTAAATTTCCTTGTAGAGAGATGTCATTGGCTATAAAGGTGAACACACAGAGATCTAGTCTAGTCTGACTAAAAAATGGAAACTCTCGCTCTCACTAATACTACTATATAAAAGGTGAGGGGGTATTGTTATACTATTTTCTTCTCCCTGGAGATTTAAGTGAGTTTAGATGACTGATGGTCTAAACTGAGACAGCAAATACCTGTAGATGGGCTCCATTCTGTGAAGGACACTCATCCACACTTTTGAAAGGAACATCCATTTGACACAAACTAGACAAAACTCAAAAATGTACTGGAAACAAAGATCAGAACCTTAGGTCTTCTGCTGCTTTTTGTCCGGCCTTACACATCTCTTTCATGTCACAATGGCTCTGTTTCAATGGGAGAAAATCCAATCTACCTGCAGCAGAGAAGCCAGTTCAGTTCAGTAATTCCAGAAAACAGTTCAACTGGCATTGCTGGGAGTAATGATTTTACCATTACGTATACAACTGGACTACTTTTCTCTTTCAGTTGTGTTTTTAAATACTAGTCGCACTGCTTGTTCGTCTTCAATCATGCCAAAGGACCACTGAATGTAAGAAATGCCATACTCGGTTAGGCTTAATGGTCCACCTAGCCTTGTATCCTGTCTCAAGAAGCGGCAATATGGGGTGTTTAAGGAGCGAGTGCAAGGCTGGCCACTTCATGCAATCCTTTTCTCTTGTGCTCTCCCAGTATCCATGATTGACACAATTTGGGTATTAGAGAGAACAGCCCAGTCATTTTAGAGTCAATTTATGGACCTGTTTTCCTCTGAAGAATGTGTTGAACACCCCTCTACTGTCTGACTCCACAACCTCCTTTGACAACAGGTTCAAAAACTTCCCTCCGTGGTTTAAATTAACCTTATACTAGTTGCATGGAGTGCCCTTATTCTTATCCAGAGAGATCAGCTGAATTACAGTTCTCTGCTTAACTTACAAGAAATCAATGACTTTTTGAAACCAAATCATATTCACCTTCAGGCTTTTTTTCCTCTACACTGGGGATTCCTAGATTTTCGAAAGTTTTGCCTCTTAAAGGTCCCATATCCTTAGCAATTTTTGTTGCCCTTCTGTCTAAAATCTTTAATTATAATGCACCCTTCTTGAATTATGAAGATCAGAAATAAAACACAGAACTGACACAAATGAACACCTTTTTGGTGACTTTGAATCTGAAAGGTCGGGATCTGAGCTGTAGATATCAGTGAGTGTAAAAGACCTGCTCTTTCCCCACCTGGTGCTCAGCAGTAGGAGAGCAGGTTGGTGCACAACAAATGTGAGTGTTCAGCCCCTGATTTACAAAAGCTCCTTCAGAGCAATCACAAAGTTTCAACACGTAAGGCCTCTCCATGGCCACGAACAAGTTTTCCCCATTATTTGTAAGAAAATAATTCGATTAATTCTCTCTCCCTCTTTATGTTAAAGAAAATACAGTAACTCAATAAGACAATTAAATTCCTTTAAAAGTTCTTTAAGGCAGTAAACCAACTCTGACTTGTTGTTGCACTGGCACAATTAAGACCAGGCCCAATTATTTCAAAACTTAAACAAATGCAAAACACATTTAGAACCGGGAAGCCTGTACTGTCAATGAGCTCTGCAAAAATTATAGCTAAATGTTTCTGATTATATTAGTTTAGTATTTTAGTGAAGTCATTCAGTGTGTGAGTCTACACACACTATTTCCTTTTAGGAAGTTAACAGATTCTGTTTCCAGTTCAAATTGGAAGGCTTTCAGCCTGTGTAGGACTAAATCCTACCACCTTCATAAAGACAGTGTGTGCTCTGTCTTTGTGTGATTTATTGTATGACAACAGCTGATATTGAGACTCCAATACCACAAACCATTCCTCAGGGTCACATCTCTACATTTATGTGGAGATTGAGATAATAAAATTGACCCTTTAAAAGGAAGGCTTTGTAGTTGTGAGTTCAAGGCAACGCAAAAGTCACATGGGACCTTGTAATTCAGTATTAAGAGATCTTCAGGGAGCAAGACATTTGAGATAAATGGCTTATACCCAGGATGTGTCTCCTTCTCTCAAAATTTGGGACTCCAGTTAATTCCCAGTGTCTTCTACAACCTCTGGAAGTAGCAAGGGTTCAATTTCTCCTCTAATTTCTATTATACCATTTACTCAAGTACTCATGCTCATCTATTGTCTCTCTACTGACAGACTATTAGAATTCTTCTGTTTGCTGATGAGCAGAGTTATTCCAAAGCAGCATCCTGGTGTGAGCATCTCTCAGCTTCCTTTCTCAGTCAGAAACCCTTAAGCTGCAACTTCCGAAGAGGAAGAAACGATTATCTTAACCCAGACTAAGATAACCTATGCTGATTAACCCACATTAAAGTCCTGCTGGAGATAAGATTGTTGCAGGCTGAACCATGTCAACTAGTCAAGAAGAAAGCTAATCATATGAAACTAAGTGTAGGTATTTAAGGTACCTGAAATAAAGTAATCTTACGGAGGAAAGTAAAGTTTTAATTTTTTCATTAAGTGTCCTGGTGAAATAGTCATTTAAATAAAAGTCAGGTGTTTCTATTACTTAACCTTTTAAAATGTATTTTGTTCACAGTTTTGCACTGCAGGGAAGTTAAGTTTGTAAGGAAAAACTTGAATTTTGCATATTCTGGTTTTATTAAAATTGGAACTAGGAATACAATTTCCAGAAGTAGTGAAGACTTGCTTAAACTTAGATGGTTTTTAAACCCTTTTTTTTTTTTAATTTCCATTCTTTTTTATTTAGACTACAGAAGTCTTCCCATACGTATATGCATTGAAAATGTTCTTTCAATTAAAAAAAATGCTAATTGATTCAAAGAGAAATATTTTGCTACAGTTTGCTTGAGTGAAAAGAATTCTGATAAATCCCTAGCGGGTTTTGAAAGTTACTTGATTTCCTTTCTGCTTCTCTGCCTGAATTCTGGCCTTTGTAGTGTAGTGAGAGGAGGCTGGAAGCCCTGCTGCCAGTCACCAAGTACCGCCACAGCCTGTCAATAGGGGCTTTCGAGGCTCCTGTCCCGGACTAGCCAGAAAACTGTATCCCTTAAAGCTGAAGATGCTAGATCCACCTGTACTCCATCCTCTAGAGCAGCCTTCAGGGAAAGTGGAAAAAAGATGCTCAGTTTATGTTTGTGAATGTAACAAAGCCAAATGAAAGGAGATCAAAGCGTTATGGAACCGGATTTCTCCACCAAGCACTACAATGAAGTGATAGTTATCCTGGATGAAAATCTTTATTTACTTGCTATATGCAGATGATGTGAATCCCCTTTCCACTACCCGGCCAAATGGCTGACATAAATAGTGCTTAGAACAGCTCTCAGGGAACATTAGAGAACAGAGTCTTTCTTTTATGTTATTTATTATCTATGTTGGCTGATCTTCAATATTTTCATCATCTTCATAGGGATTGTGTTTCCTTACAGTGTCTTTTGCCATCCTTGGGGACTCTTAAACATTTATGTCTGCACTCAACAGGAGAAATTGAAGATATTGTACGTGACTTCTAGCTAAATCCTAGAGAAATATATTACTAAGGAAATAATGAAATTCTGGCAGATCTGCCAATTTTACTTGCAAGGAAAACTATGGAAAACCTGTACTTGTAGCAGTCAGCAGGCAGATATACACAGTAACCTAGTAAGTTTAAGGCAAGTATCTAACAAATCATATAACTGCTTGCATTTCTGGCTTCTGTAGGTTGTTATTGACATATCAACGTTTGGATCCTTGAATTAAAGAGGAGACTGGTAGTCTTAGCTCATAGATATCACACTTATTTTCCCTCCACCATGCTAAAATTTCAAAAGAGAAAGGATAAGGGAAAAACAGAATTATCAGAGAAACCTGATTTCTAGTGCGCAGGTACTCAACACTTTATCAAGACTATCAGACTGTTTTGAGGGCAAGGATTTGTGCTATCAATTAGTTATGTTTCTAAAAATATTTGGCACTATGTTTTATCTTATCCATAAGCAGCTCTTCAGGAGGCAGGTCAGCATTTACATTTTTTCTCAATAAATGGCTTTAAAAATAGATGGCTAACTTGTAGCTGTTACCAGCCTATTGAGAAATATAGTATGGGATTTATCACCAGTGAAATATGATTATTAACCAAATATGATGTATTTTTCATCATACTTATTCGTTTTTGAAACACACTTAACTCATCAGAGTTGAACACCAGCTTGTAATTTCTTGTGTTACACAACTGAATTTAGTGTTCCATTAAAATAGTTAATAAAAAAATTTGACATTCTATTTAAATCAAACTCTGTATAAAAAACACAGTAGCAGAACTGATTCTCTTAAATCAGGGATGTCAAACTCATTTTCACTGGGGGACACATCAGCCTCGCGGTTGCCTTCAAAGGGCCTAATGTAATTTTAGGACTGTATAAATCATCTAGTGGCACTAGCTATTGCAAACAAAGAGTTTGAAAATACAGTTTATTTTTAGCTGGTAACAAGGAGTACAAAAGCCCCACAATAATTACCACATTAAGTTTAAATATTAAACTTTATTGCAAATTAATATCAAACAACTAAACAAAAAGGATTTTACTTTGTGCTTTGGCTACCCTCTATGCTCTAACGAGCAGAATCCTGTTCTACTCACAGACCACTCTGACTTCAGCCAAGTCCAGGACAGCTTGAGACCTGTGGGGCCACAGCCACCTCCCCCTCTTTTCTCCCATGCTGAGTCATAAATGACTCCAATCACTCTAGCTCTGATGCATTCAGTGGGAATCATCCTATTAACTTCAGTGGGAACACATTATGACTTTGAAGTTACAGAAAAAACGTTCCATGTCTTCTTTGACAAATCATTATATAATTAGAAATAAAATCTATTATAGTTCTATGTGAAATAGAAAATACAGAAAATTGACCACAATTTGATTTTTTTTTGAGTTTTTGAGCAGCATTTCTATCACAGAAAATGTAGCATTTTTCCCTACAATCTATCTGCAACTTAGCAAGGATGGTCTGCTCCGGCCCTTCTCTGCAGGTTAAATAATGTTTTAAAGGAAGTTTAAGTGTTTCAGGAATACCAGTATCATGAGAAGTTAAATAGCTACCTGTACAGCTGTGCACAAACTCATTAGTGTTTATTCGATGTATCTAATGTAGGAAAAAAAAGTAATGTGCACTAAAAAAATAATGTGCACTGATGTGATAACTGTAAGAGGGGAAAATTAATATTTCAGGATCAGATAACTTTCACATAGTATTTGGAATCTAAATATGTGACTGATTATGAATGAAATAAAACGGCTTCAAGTAGGTTAGATTTTCAAGTAATTTATTTACATTCCTCATACAAAACATCTTTTCAAGGTAGCCTGAAGTGTGTTCTACTTTTGTGCTTTAACCTCTTTGCTTTCTGGAGTCTATTTAAATAATGAAGAAGTTGAATAAATCTTTTTATTACCTTGTTTAAAATTTATTTGCTCAGATTTTGTATTATTCTCCTATCCTACACCTTTTGCCCTTCACTCTCAGAAGGCTCCATCACTCCAATCTTTTTCAAAAGCTGTCAGTTCATACTTTTGACTGCCTGGAAAAGACAATGCCTTAAAAAGTTTATATTGGTTTTATTATTTCATTATTTTAACTTGAAATATGGCCTCTGATTCATAGTCATATTTTTAGAAGGAGTATTATTCAAATTCTTGTTGCTATTACCTGGCAACAAAACTTGTTTTGGTGTGTGACCAGTGTCCTACGGTATCAACTCCTGAGAATATTTCTGGAGATTACACTGGTGTTTTTTCAGTCCTAATTACTCTCCTTACATAGCTCATTCTTTGTCATTAAATACTGTGAAAAGAATGACTTAAAATTTTAACCAATTTAGAGAAAATAATATAAGAATGGTAGTCTCAAAAGAGCACCTGTATTCAGATAAGAAAAAATGTTAAGTAAGCTGCTATATCTCTTGTCTATTCCAGGTTTACACAGAGTCCTCATTGTAGAAGCAGAGTTTTGCTTTTCCACAATCTTGTCTCACTACAGAAACAATGCAAATTAGTACAATAAACCATTTGTTTTTTATGATAAGATAAAAACCTTTTCCTGAATGTTTGTTTTTGAGGGAAAATATTTTGCAGTAGCGATAACTCTTTGTGAGCCATTTTGTTATTTTCCTTCATCTGAACCCAGTTGTAGGGATCTATTTATATTTATTTTAGAATGTAATTAACACTCAGCTTCTTTGAAATAAGAAACTTGTGCTCACGCTCATATCAGTTTCACCAGAAAAATGTAGGAAACTAGGAGTTTTCCTGCTTTTAGCCTATGAACTGCCTTTTTACAAGCCAATTGGCATTTGACATGGAGAATAGGGAGAAAGTCAGTAAGATTATTTTCATACCCGCTAATCCTGTGTGTACATTGTGATCTATACTCGTGCTGTGCTCAGCACAGAAGACAAAGAACACAATGTTAATGTACTATTTTCCTTGTGCATAAAACACATTTATTCTCCTCTAATGTCCATTAACTTAGACTGTAAAGAGCAAATGTCTTGCTCTTTGGTGGAAATGCTTCTCTGGGTAGGCACGTTTTCTAAAATGATTTGGGTACTGTTCTCCAATACTAATGCATAAAGTTCGGAGTCTCTAACTTTGTGATGGTTACAAGTAATTTCCATGAAGAAATACTGCTGTGGACACGACTTTTGAAACAACAACAACAACAAACCTCAGAGAAAGTTTTGTGGTTTCTCAAAATCCAAAGAACCTAAATGTATATGATATATGCTTTTTTTTTTTCATTCAGCTGTAACATGGTATGCAGTCAACATGTTTTTCTAGCAAGACATATTAGGAAAAAAGTCTAACTTACTATTTTGTATACAGAGTCAAAAGCTGCTTAAACAGGATTTGCTCTGATTTCTCTCCAATTAAAATAGAATGCAAATAGCTGAAAGTTCTTAAACAATGTAAACAGCAACAGCAAGGGTACTATTAGAAGGTATCTGGCTGTAATTTAGCTTTTAAAACTCTGTTTTTAGTTTTTGCCTACATACCACAGACAAAAAAAAAAAGCCTTTATATAGTGACAAATGAACAGCAATGTAACGGAAATATGAAGAGATACCTTTTCATACATTTTGACTTATAATTTTAACTTCATTCCCTACACCATCAGGACAATTGCTGCCTAGTGATTCACCATCTCAGTCTTCCCTTTAGTTACTTCATGTAATAACTTTCTTACTTTAAAACCTAACGAGCAATGAAGCTTTTTGTAACTTGCTTACTAGTGTGAATGACCACATGATGCTTTTTTAGTCTGGCAGACTCTCCGTCTCTCCCTTGGAGAAAGATGTGATCCCATTGTTCCCCAGCTGACGGAACCTTATTTTAAGTCTTCTTCTGTAAGGATTTAATGACAAGGCAGATGTTTGCAAGGTCAGTCAGACTAGAGGGAAAAAAAAAAGTAGCATTTCTTATATTTTACACTCTCTTTTGAATGCGCACAGGTATACCTAAGACAACTTAGACATTTTCTAACAGTAAGGATGATTATACACTGCTAGAATCTTTCAGTTTAGGTGGTCTGTGCCAACAGAACAAGACTCTTAAAAAACCTTCAAAGAAATTAGTCTCACATCATCCAGACTGATGAGCTCTCCTGTCCAGCTCAGTAATGCCTGCTGCTTGAGTGGCACTTGAGTGCCAATGAAACTATGAAATGTTTGAAGGGCATTCATCTGATGACAGCTACGGTGAAAACCAAGGGGTTTTTTTGAGGGTCATTCCACTTTGTCACCTCTATTTTTACTGACTTCCAGATACTTCCAAATAAATTCTTTGCAGCAGAGATGCAAACTTTTCAATGTGCTCAACAAAACACTTAGGATGTGGGTCAAATAACTACTAATGCCATGTTACATTATTCTTTCCATGTTCTGGACTGTAATCCCACTCATTGGCCACGTGCACCGATTTTGTAAATTCAGTATTATGTTTAAATCCCAGTGAGATTACTCGAGTTATCCAAACATAAATCTTTCTAGGATTGGGGCCTAAGGCTATGCAGTCTCAGGGCAAGAAAATTTTTTAGCTTGTCTTTTACAGGGCCAAGCACACTGTCAGACATAACAAATAAATAATTCTGTGGAAATATCATTATCTGAATCACAAGTCTATTTTTGCAAAAGTATCACGTTCCCTAGTGGTTGAAACAGTATTCCAAGCTAGATCAATCTTGAGTTTGTATTTCAATGTTACATATCATAGCATAGCCAAATACCATGTAATTCATCCAGTGTATTCCTGTTTACTGTTCACAAGAGCATAGATTTTTTAAAGAAAATAATAAAGATTTTACCATTTTTTGTCCTGTTAACATAGTCAATATAGCATTAGAACAAAAAAGCTTAAATATTTCCTTTCATTTTTATAAGGGCTATGATATGGTTTGACCTTCTAATTTTACATTGATAATACCTGCTCCACTGTATTCAGTTGCATGTAGCACCTGCAGTTAATTACTACACATATTCTTGACTCATTTTTACATGCCTGGGTTATCCCTATAGTAACAATTGAGATCAGACTATTGGTGACACCCTTTCCAGGTAAGTGAGAACTCCAAACTCCTAGTAGGATTCAGAGCCTCTTTTAACTGTTTCTCGTGGACTAAAAGGAATTCTGCCTGGGGGTTGATATAGTATCATGTACTGTGTAGATGGCTATTACTCTCCTGCATGGCAGGATCTGCTACACCACTGTCACCAACAGCTGTTTGTCAGACTTGTTCTGATAAACCTCAAATGGTGGAGTGTCTGCTTCACCTCTGAGCAATATGATTTACAGTCTTCCTTCATGTCTAACCTGAATCTTTCCATTGTAACTAGATGGTAGTAATTATATTATCTTTTCACACTCTATTTTGTTTTGATTTCCTGTCATGTCAAACCTGTGAAATTCTTTAGCACTATCTAGGCTTCAGCAGCAAACAATAAGGTGATTAAATACTCTGATCATTCAACTCTCTACAGCCTTAAGATCACAGATCAAAAATGTTTCCTCTCTCATCTGTTGGTTTAGTTCCTTGGGCAGAACTGAAAATACGGACATAAGGGCTTCATCCACTCCAGTCTCTCATCATAAGAACCACTGATTTTCCTTGTCCATGTTTAATTTCTAGACATCTTCTTTCCTAATCACATTATTATCTCAAATTACTCTTATATAACGTTATTCTGAATTACATTAACTTTTTCATCCTACTCTGGCTACAGGTACTAGCCAGATGTTTCTCTCAAGTACCCTGTTTGTTGGTGCTCCTGCTCCAGAGCTACTTGACAACTAAACCTGTGTCACCAGTCAATTAGTCAAGGAGCACCCAACAGGAAAGAAAAGAAACAGAGGAAGGAGACGCACTTTGTGCTGTGACTCTGGAACCATGACGCCAAGTCTTCGGTGGTGTGATGTAAAAACTAACAACAAAAAAGCTCTGATATTACAATAATTGTAGTTTTGCCAACGTTATCCAGAGAAGCCCGATGTGAAGTTTCTCTTCCTGTCCTGGGAGTGATTTTGCAAATCTTCCCATAGGTCACCTGTCTCCTCTGCTTTCCACCTCCTGAACTGAGAGCTGGAAGCTCAGCATCTCTGTCTCATACACCATCCAATTCTTCAGCCAAAAATCACTGCTCTGGCCCAGCTGAGGTGTAGGCACTGGATTGCCGTGAAAGAAAACATCAGTTTGACATTTGGGGATTGCCCAGGTACACACTTCGGTTCACTCTCTCTTTCAGGACTGGTCTACTCCTGATTACGTTCCTGATGCAAGGTTACCTGCAGATCCTTACTCATTTCCATCTGCCACAGACTTCTCCCTCTTCACTTCCCATCACTCTTATTCTAGCCAGACCCTACTGTTTAATTCCTCCTTCTTGGACCTGGCTGTTGTTGATTTTTTATCTTGTTTATTCACGGTCCAAACACTGCAACTAGCTATCAGACCTAGATGATAGCACCAAACACATCATATAGACCCCTTTGATGAATGTGACTACTCAGTGAACAGAATGGGAATGAACTGAGCCCACCAAATCTTCCTGCTCTCAGGTATGTGCTGCTCTCTGTCTCATTTCTTGAGATCTGGTGAACTTCCTAGATTCTGTTTTTAAATATGCTTGTTAATGAAATAATGATTTTAATAAAAACCAAAGAACAAATACAAAATATAGTCCTGTTGGATGTGCAATGAAAATAGAGAGGGAAAGTACAAAGAATACTGGAGGCTTCAGGAAGGCGACTTGCTTCGTTAATTGGACTGAGGCAGCATCACCTGAGACAACACTACTCTTAGCAGTTTGAAAGTTTCTGCACCCTTTGAACCAGTTTGGAGTGAAAAGTTATACCAGCTCTCATTTCATAATAGCATTTTGCTGTGAATATGCAACCACCACCAACAACAAAGTCTTGTTTAAGGATCTAGTAAGACTTAGCAAGCAGAAGGTCTCTTAGCAACAAAACCCCATAACTAATGTGAAGCAGCTGTGGTAATTTTAGAAAACTGCTCAAACTGTTGAAAAGCCATTAGGAAGCTGATATATAGAGAATAAAAAGAACCACTCAACTTTAAAAAGATTTCCCAATATAGAGTGTTATGTTATTTTATAACCAAATCTTAGTCATCCAAAGTTTACATGCCACAAAATGCTATTTATGACCATGTGGCTGGACTTTCTACAAGTAGCTGGAATTCCATCAAATACCTGAAATTCCCCCTAAAGAAAGAAATTGCCAATGGCTAAGCACATATTCTGCTGTGGTAAAGGTGAGATTGCTATATTTCAGTGAAGCTGATGCCACTTATGGTTTGATTTATTATATGCACTTGGAATGGGATCCTAAATAATTGGAATCAATTTCTTTAATCCTGTAACTTTCAGTCTCTATTGGAAATAATGAAAGCCACTTGCTTTTGGTAGGCTTTGCAGACATTAAGTAACAGGGTCTCTAGCTTCTAGCTTCTTTAATTGGAAGTATCCAGTAGCTTGAAGAATGGCATATTTTAAAAACTGTATCTGCAGAAAAAAATCAAAGGTGTCAGGAGCAACAAATTCTGTTAGTTTACTCTTCAAGCTGCTACTGATTGATGCATCACTAATGATTTTTACTACTTATATTTATTTTTGTATTATGGTCTCAAAATAGCCTAAAACCTTGGACAGGCAAAAACCGGTCTCAGCTAGTAAGCATGTCAGCTGGCTTCAACTAGATTCAAGGAGGCTTAAACACTTTCTTGAATAAAGGCCAAAGGTTGGAAAAATAAAGAATATTAATTAAACACTCTTATTTAGACAGAAACAATTATACAAGCTGAGTTGGATGGGCTTCCAGATATTCAGCAGTCTTAGATAGATGTGGACAGAGCTACATAACTGATCTGTGTGTGCAGCGTGAAAAACTGCTCTATGCAATGTGGATGCATCAGGCTTACTGGTTTTGAATCCACCCTTGCCATCAGGCCTGACTGCACATGGGGGAGACTGGTATTCAGTCCCATTCATTTGTGTAGTACAGTTGAACTCCCATTTGATTACCTTAGAAATAATTGTGCTTGGAGACTTGATCAGAGCTAAACCTACTCAAAGGATTGTTGGCAACCTCTATTTGTCAAGCCTAATCTTCATCCTAGCATAGACAACTAGAGGGATGTTTTTTGGACAAGATGCATTATAAGAGACAAGAGGCAAGATATATGCTATGGTATTAAATGATAGTTATTAGGAAAGCACGTATCTAGTCAGCTTTAGAAAATTTAAGTTTTGAGGGAAATAACTGAAAGAACAACAGTACAATTTTAGGATGATCAGATGATAAAATGCAGGTAAACAGAGCTTCCAGCTCTGATAGCCATCCAGCAAGGACCCTAAAGAGTACTGTTACCTGTAAAAAGATGCAAAAGTAAACAAGTTTTCACAGATAAATGAATCAGTGAAAACTCAGTAAATTGTTTTAGTATTCTCCAATAAACAACAGGGGAAGCTCTACTTTTTTAGTATCATGTTCATGTCTCACTTTTTGGATTCTCTGTTTTGTGGAGACTGATGTTAAACTGAGGATGGACTATTTGTTGGAAAATAAATGATAAAACACAGCACAGAAAAGACTGTACCAAGATTTCAAAATTTGGTATATTAGGTCACTTCTATTTAGACTGAATCGTACAGTTTCTTTCACTTGTTAGATTAGATAATAGTTTATTAATGCAAACCAAATGAATCAAGATTCCTGGACAAATAAAACTAAATCTAGCAGAAGTTATGAGATTGTACAGAAATTGTGATATTTAGTGACTTTGAGTCAAAGTTGGAAAGAAACTGGTAACACTGGCAAAGCTTCACTTTTGGCTCTAAGATAGCTTAGGAACTAAATAAAGTCAAGTAAAGAAAAAAGATTTTTTTTTCAGGAATATCCATAAAAACTCAAGCTATTAGAATTCATGTATCTGAAATAAGAGATGTCTTCAAGTCCATTTATTCATGCAGTTAATTACTTGTTTTAAAAATGTCATAAAATAGCTATTTTATTATATAACCCGAGTACTGTAAAATATGCAGCGAACAATTATCAGGCCTAAATCACCATTATAAAACCCAACTGATTATATAGAGGACACAATTTGTGATGAAATATTTTGTAAATGCAAATTGTGTAATTCAATTTATGAAATACAGGGAGGTTCATCTGTGGTGAGAAGTCAGGAAAGAGGTATAGTGTATGTTCAGATGCTCTTTTGTTTAAAAGTTAATTCCATTTTCCAAATTTACTATCAAAAGAAACTTGATAATTGTTATTAAACTCAATAGTAACTCAGTGTTGTTATTTGGTGTACTTAACAAGATTTTATTCACAGTAAAATCAGTTGATCTATTTCTAGCAGTAATCAACGTAGAAACAGAACTTTTTTTCATTGTTGACAAAGTTCAAAAGCTGTCACTCAGTATCAAATGTCAGTGCAGTCATCTTTCCAACCAAAACAGGTAGACAATTAGCGCTACTACTTGGAAGTTTCCTGAAATATGTACCTCGTCTTATTATTATCTTTTCTAGGCTGTATTTCTTGCTGCCTAATTTCCATTTGTCTCATCCAGCTCCTACTTTCTCTAAAATCGTTCAATCTACTTTTTCTGCTTGCTTCCTCAAAGTCTTCTTTTATTCTACCATCCTTTGCTTTTTCTCCTTCATTACAACATGCATAGAATTTCCAGCCTAAAAAAGTAGAACGTCTTGGATTTTGCTTGTGCTCTGTTCTTGTGTCAGTTTTTATTTTACACTGAGTTTAGTCATTCGTCTTTTCTCTTACCAATATAAATAATTATCATGAAGATACAAAAAGTGCTGCATGTGTTAAAGCCAAGTCAGCATCCACATTTTTTGAAAAGTCAGGCTCTCTGGAACATATTCAGCAAAACACTTAGAGTCCTCGAGAAGACCATCTGCAAGCGCCTTGAAGCCCACTTCTGTGATATACAATACTAAATCATAGCAACCAGTACTTAAACTGATATCCTTTCACAGACAGGAAACCATCACAGGATGAAACTGTCATACTTGGCTGCTAATTAGCTAACTTTCAGAGTAGTGTAATTTGAGAGTAATAATAGAATAAGAGGTCTCTTTCAGTACTCCTGAGTGATGTATTGACTTGAAGTTGTGCCACTGGCCTCATCACGTGCTTTGGAAATGTATTCAGAACAGCCTTGTTGAGAACCAATACTGTGTTTATATCATGCTAATGTAATGTATCATTTATTAATAGTAAGTGTAGAGGATCCCCGGCCACACAACCAGGGTCCTTATTCATCTATGGATTTAAACTTCATGGGATTTTTATGTGTCAATATCCTCACCATGTATCAGGTATCTTATTCTCTGTTATATGGTCGTCCCATATTAATCTAGTATTTCATATAACAGGGATATTCTGTTTTTAGATGTTCAGTTTAAGAGGCCAGTCTCCTACTCAGTGGACAGAGTTAGGCTCTTTCAAAGTTTAATTGTGGGTCAATAAATTAGGCTTATGCTTTGAATGACTATCTGGAAAAACACTATGCCCATCTGCAAATAAAAAGGAGGGTCATTAACCATTGTTAGTTACTAGTGTGAATACCAACCTTAATCTTTACTCTGGTTTTCTAACTATATCTCATGCAAAATATTAAGAACATTTAAATGATAGTTACTTTCCATTAATGTGTATGCAAGACTATATTACATGCCTCACTTGCTTCTAGGGACAGAGGTCTGTTTTTTTTTTCCTAAAACCAGCAAGGCGACACCTGGATGGAGGAAGGACTGAGCCTCCTTAGCACGATCTTAACATTTAAACCAATTCCTTAATTTTGACTGCTCATAATGAGACTTTCAAGATGGCTTTTCTTTAACTAAAACTACAAAATAGATCATGACAAGGAGTACTTTAATGAATTTATCCAGCTGACTTCCAACTCTGTTGTAATATGCTACTGATACGTCTTAATTTGTGGATGGAGAAAATTATGAGACCTATAAGTCAAATGGGAGAGAGGATAAGCACTCCAAACTGACAATTTGATTAATATGAATTAGTATAAGTCTAGTTTAGTACTTCATTAGTTCATGTCAGCAACGATAAAAAACAACATTAATGATGGTACTGAAATGCTGAACTTTTAAAGTTCTAACTCAAGTATTATACACACTGCAAAACAGCCTTGTTGACCCTCAGATACCAACTGTAGTGTTAGACAGAGGGAAAGTAAAATAATAAAAATAGAAAGAATGATGAATGTTTAGTTGGGATAGATAACCAGAAGCTGAGTAAGATTTTCAGAAACCTTGATGATATTATCATTCTTATTTTTTAATAGAAAAAACTCATCAGTTTTGGTAAGCTGGTACCAGATATATGTGCTATGATCACGTATCTGGGTCTTTGAAAAAGAATGAACTCCCTCAATGACTGCTCTGGGAATTATCTTGAGGACTGAAAGAAAAAGTTCAGCATGTGACAGTCTTGGTCCTAAGTCCATAGTTCCTGTGAAGAGAGAATTCCTATCACCAGATCCCAATGGCATCACATTTAGGGAGAAACATAAGGAGCAATCAATCAAATAATTACAGCTTAGATTATTAAGTGGTCTATGTGTCAAGACTAATACTCAGAAATGGATCTGTTGGCACAGTGGCAACAATTACAGAATAGTGAGTAGGAGGTAAGAAGCTTCCTTATTGCTTTCACATATTAAGATACATAGGGTGACAGGTCGAGAATCCAAGCTGATTTATGAACAAATTCAACTCTAGACTGTCTACCAGAATGATAAGGGTGTAGAAGACAACGGCAAACCTTGTACATGAGAGAAATATATGTGAGGATCACTATGGCAGGAGTTGGATTTCCATGTTGACAGGGTCAGTATTCATCTTTTCATCATGACTGTCCTGTTCTGAATGTTGGAGAGTCATTCAGATGCAGACATCTGTCAAAGAGACAGCTCACAAAGGGTAGAATGAGATGAAAAAGAAATGTGTTCCATAAAAATTTCATTGGAAAGAAGCTAAGCCCACTATGTTCCTTGGGGTAAGAAACCTCCCAATACCAAACAAGTGTTATAAATTCTTGATTTCCTTTTTCTAGAACCCTTACAAGAACACCTTGTCAATCTCCACACAGTCCTTCCATTGACACTGAAGGCCACTGATAAGAATAACCAAATGTGAGTCTTCATTTCCTAAGGAGATATAATAATAACAAAAACAACAACAACAATAATAATAATAATAATAATAATTATTATTATTAATAATAATTTTTCTTTTTTGTCTCGGATGCAGTTCTGGTAATTAGTTCTACAGGGAGTGACTCCTTGCATCTTTACAGGGTTCTGCTCAAGCCAGCAGTTCTCTGCAGGGTCACAGGGATGTCACCTGTATGACTCTCCTTGGAAGGATGGGTACAGTACTCTACAAAGCTCTAGAGTCTGAGGGAATAGTGTGTACACATACGCAGGTAGATTCAACTTTATCTAATACAGAAGCTGAAATTAACACATTTGCAGGTTTATCTCCAAGTTCTTGTGTCACTGTTCTTCAGCCTGTTAAAGTGCTGTAAATAAAGCAAATGCAAACAGCAGAATAATTGCTGTATAAAAAATATAATCCTGTTGGCATCACAGATATAATCCCCTGATTTCAGTGGGCTGATCCTTAATTCTGATCTGATTATAAGGTAATAATCTCCTGTCCTAGAAGAGGGCTCCAGCTCAGAATCTGAGGAGCTAAACTTCAGGGTTTATTGCCAACTTTTCTGTTTGCAGGTTTATTTTGTGAGGGAAAAATTTTCATTTTTTGCAAAACACCTTTCCTTAGGTGCTACTATACTAACTCTTTAAAGAAAATCTATTATATATATGGAACCACTTTCTTTTTTTTTAAAAAAAAAACAACAACAAAAAAAAACAAACAAAAAACAAACTTAGGGCACTATTACATTACTCGGTTTAACAAAAATAAACCCAAGGTTTTTGTTCCGGCAACCAACTTCACTATGCTTAGAGATACATAAAGGGATAGCCTCAGGCTTTTATGATGTTGAAGTAAAAATTAATAGCTAAGTGGTATGTTATACTTCTTCTAAAATAGCTCATTTGATTTTATGGCATGGGGTTTGCATCTGTTTTCTTTTTTCCAATGATATTTTACAAAGGTTTGGGCCACAGCTTTCAAAGTCACTTATATAACACAAAAAAGACTTAAAAAATACGTAAAGAGCTATTGTGAAAAAAGAATAATGAATTTCCTCATGTTCTCCAGAAATTATCCTGTACGTTATTGGGAGATCCTTCATCATAGAGGGTGGTCCACTGATAATGTACAAAGAAAGGGTAGTGTACAAAAATTAAATTATTATTTGACCCCACATCATTATATGCCACATAACTAATTAAAGCACACTTTAACAATGTACTCTTAATGTGCTGACTGTTACTTGTATGACTCACTCATCTTTCACAAAGAATAAGTGATTTGTGTTAGAAGAGAGTTGCTAAGGGTGTTTTTGGGGCTAGCAATTGCTGTCATTGCTATGTTAAATCGCAGGCCCAAGCCTGGGATAGAAAGAGACAGGCTTATCATGAGCCAGGAAAACAGCACCACAGGACTGATAGCTGTGACTTAGGGCCTTGTTTAAAAAGTTATGACTCAGTGCAAGCAGCCAAGGATCCCCAGCCTTCCTCAGTTCACTCCAAAGCAGCCATTAAGAGCCCTAATGTTCAGGTTGCGTGCCTCACTCTGATTATTTTTGGGAAGTTGATCACAGCAAGCCTTTTTTTTCCTAATAAGCATTCATCTTCATTTAGTGGATGAAGGGAGCTCTCAGTGAAAGCTCTATACATGGGGCAGGATAATGGTAATTTCTGCCAAGCTCTATAACTGTACGGGTGCATGGACTGTGAGTTTCTCTTTTCTTTGTTTGAGTTGCAAAGTAAAAAGCACATATCATAATAGCTTTCCCGGATACAAGTACAAGCAAATTATACATACGGATAATAATTTGTGAGGCGATGGAACTCTTTGGTCTAAATCTGCAACTAGTGCTGCTAAACCTCTATTATACAAGCACACGGAATTTATAACAGATTGTTATGCAGCAATATCAAAGCTTTAGAAACTGAAGATGTTTAAGTTTCTGTTTTCTGTTGGCACTCTTTTCCGTATTGCCTCATTCTTACAGCCAGACTTCTTTAACAGCATACATTCAGTTTGATGAGGCTTGCAAGGAGAACATATATTTAACACATTGCAAAAGTGACCTTAGATAACTTGTATATGCTTAAGAATGTTATTATTTAAAACCCTAGGAGTGCTAGTGCTCCTTGGAAATTGTGAGATTGAGTTTTATTTCCCTCATTAGCCATGAAGCCTTGATTTCCAACTCAACAATATTGTGAGATATCTGCTTTTAAAATCTTACTCATCTAGGGCTGAACATTGGCCATCTGAGCATTAAGCCGACATAATTTTGAGAGAAAGAGATAATAGACGAGGAGATAAAATTCCATTTTTCAAGGGGGTAAGAAAATTTTCTGAAGTGATTCAATCCTGTCAGCCCTAAAGGGCTATTATAGCAGGCAGATGGCAAGTGCAGCAGTCAGAGATACAAGGCCAACATTGTGAGTACACCATGCAGCACATATCATATAAACTGATACCTATTTATTCACGTGTGAGAATATGTAGCTATCCTAAAGCAAAAACAAATGGATTGTCAAGATTATTATAGTGTTAAATACACAGAAGTTGGTGAATCCAATAGTAAAATTGTAAATATTTCCCTAACTCTGTCCCTCGAGACTATGAATCACCAAATGGTTCATACACATTTAAATAATAAGATATGATATCTCAGAGAGGATACTGTTTGACGGACAAAAATCTGAGGCTTTAGGCACACTGATATCTGCCAGCCTGATTGAGAAAATATTTAAAAAGGTTAATTATATAAATGAGGACCCAATTTGTACAGAGTTCCTGCTGAATCTATAATTAAAGTTCATTTAGATTTCTAGCAAGTAATTTACTTATATAAAATATCTCCAATAGAAAGTAAGCTCTATGAGTACTTTCTTATGGGGATTAAAAAATATACTGACGTGCAAAAGAATGGCAGCAAAATGTAACCTCCCCTTTCTCATCACCCAGCTCAAACAAACACACCCACTCTAGAAACCTGAGGAGTCCAAGCTGGTTAAAACATGAAAACAGTTGTTTTAACAGAAGGACAGGAGCTACAATTTTCAAACGGAAATATCTTTGTTTCATTCTAGAGAAATTTACAAGTTTTGTTTGTATTTCCCCCCCTGAAATAAACTTTGTATTTTTAATTTTCTGCTTACCATTTTCTTCTCCCTCCTTCATGTTTTTCTGGGTTTTTTTGCCGTGGAAAATAGGCTCAAGAGAGGAAATAAAAAAAGATTCTCATGAAAGGGGAAAATGCAACAGTTAAAAATGATTTTTCCCTTCCATGTCTGTTGCATAGTTTATGCATGCTTTTCTTGCAAAAATGCAAGGAAGACACAGGAAACTTTCACAACACATCTAATTATATAGAGGATACAACTTTCTCATTAAAACAATAGAAACAAAAAGAAACAAAAAAACCCTTGTGAATTTTCACTAGCTGAGATACTTAGGTTCCTAGCCTTGTGGTCAATCTCGTCCTCCTTTTGCCCTGAGTCAATGTCTTTATATTTTGCCCTTCTGTTCCTATTTCTAGTATGTTTCTTTTTCACTTTTCTCTGGAGGTGTCCATGCCAATTCTATAGGCTGGATCAGGGAGGCATTTCAGACTAACTCTCCAGAACCTCCCCCTAGGATGGGGTCTGTCTGTCTCTGCAAGGGGGTCTCAGATTGCAGCATGAACCAGGTTCCTTTGAGGTAAAATTAATTCTGGAAGATGGACTAGCTCCAAATAGGTAGTCAGAGGACAAGACCAGCCCTGAGCCCATATAAAGTAATAGAAAATCCTGAAATGCGTATATTACTTGCATTAAACCATCAGTAGCAACTCTTGAACTCTACAGATCTGCTCCAAGATTTGTGCTACTTGCTAAGTTACACAAACTTCATCTCTTAAAAGGGGATGATAACTACTCCCTAGACAGTATCTCCTAAATCCACCTCTGCTGTCTCTCTGCTCCACACTAGAATCAAAATTTGTACAAAGAAGCAGAGAACAGGATTGGTGTTTAGTGCAATCTTGTAGTTTTCACGGATTTCCCTCCTGCCAACATCTTTTCCTTGATATAAAAAAATTGTGGATTGGCCTGCAAGTGTGCAATTTGAAGACATCACATGCTCTCTACTATGTGATGAGTTTCCTAATATCTGTTATTGGTTGTCATATGAGTCTAGATTAGCTAACTGCAAAACAAGAGAAAAAAAATCAACCCAATGCTGGTACCGAAAGAAGTATGAGCCTGTACTTTGTTCTATTGTGTACCCAACTGCTGTTGGTATTTTTTTCCTTTAGCCACATAGATTCTGCTCTACTGCACTTCCATTTCTATGAGTGTAGGTGATGACAGAAGTTATGTTAATAGGAAGTAACTGTAAACAGGGATTTCCAAAATAAATTTGTAATGTTTTTTGCTCACAGTTCTCTACATGTGTTTTCTCTCATTCAGCGATTTTTCCACTCAATTTTTCAGAAAATTATGAGATTGAAAGACCAAACTGATACAAATTTGTCAGAAAACTGTGTGTGATTTTCTGGCTTCAAGGCAGACTGTCATACTTCAGCAAATACTGAGGGGAAGAGAGAGAAAAAAGAAAATAGGACTAAGATATGTTCTCATTAATTTTACAAAGACTCCTTTCGGAGGAGCCTATGATGGATAATAGAAAAAGCAGCAATAACACTCAGAGAAAAACAACATTTATAAAAGTTATGTGTACTGTGTTACAAAACCTGATGAAAATTAAACAAATGCTTCAGGTCAGGCCTTGTTATGAAACAAGAAGGCCCAATATCACATCCACTTTTCAGCACATTCTTTAACTGGATACCAAGCTGGTTAGATGAATTGGAGGACATGACTTTGGATGATCTAGCGTTAAACTCCTTAGCCCACTGATAACACTGTACAAGTGTCAAGCATACTTGAATAAATGATGGTGCCCTTCATTACATTGGACATAGGTCGATTCAGACTCATAAATGCCAAGATGACAAAGCAGATGAATGTTGGTAAAGTTACAGTTACAGTGTTGAAATGCAGCCATCATGAAGCTGTAAGCAAATTCTTACATACTTTTAGCAGCGTCGAATGCCAATGACTCCTCATGAACTGTGAGCAGCTGCATTAGAGAAGGCTGAAGGAAGAAGAAAAAAGAGCTTTCTGAGAGATTAAAGATGTAAAATGGAACGATTTAGGATGGTACAATGGGAACAGGATTTAAAAGCCATTATACAGGGCTGGTTACACCTGAAAAGAATATGATGGTGAGATACTGCTGAAAACAAAGAGGGTAGAATGCAAACCAAAAGCATATATAAGCACAGCCAAGGCCAGTTTGAAACAAAAATCAACACCAGTTAGACTGGGGTTTATAATAAAGTCCTATGTCCAATATGGGTTTAACAGAAGAAATTGTCCTTAACAGGAATGACCAGCAATACTCCAAAGATCTGACAGAATGCTGCATGATTAAAAGACATAATTAATTTCATGGATAAGTTGGTATGTATCTGAAACTCTGTAAAAAGGTAATCTTGATTCTTGACGTTTTTACCATTTTGGGGAAATAACAGGTGCAGAGCATTACAGATAAGCAGATTCTAGCATCTGCCAATTGTAAGCAATTGTTAGACTACAGACAGACTTATTTTATGCGACATTGTTCAGTAAGACACAGATGGACAGACTTCTTCCAGTCTTTATGGAAAAGCATTTTAGCCTAATGTGGGTGTTTTAGGCTTCAGCTTGCTAGCCTTCCCTGTTTTTTCTCCCAAATTTTCTTCATGTCTGGTTTCTTTCCCTGCTTGCTCAACAAAAGTGTCATTTTTCACATCATCTGCATTATTAACTGCTTGGGCAATCTACAAAATGTGGCACAACTGGTCTCCTTTGGATCATAGACTGCAAAATAACTCTAAGTAGGTTCTGGTGTTAGATATCTAAAGGCCTTACTACTGAAGTTCACAGATATATTATCAGGTTGTTTAGTGAAATGAGGCTGTCTTTCACTCTCGCGAAGGACATTGTGGACATATGCAAGTTTTGGGGAAGTCCCTGGAGGTTTCTGTTTTAACCTATTCTGATAGTGATGCAGGAAAGAAATGAGCTAGATAGTGTATATAACAGATGTTTAATTGCATCTGGGGAAACATTCATTATGAATATCATTCACACCATACTTTACCTGTTCCTCTGGTGTACACCTGTGTGTTAGTAGTGCATGTGGTGGTAATGTGAGAAACTCTCACTACCAGCCTTTTAAATTTTACTATGCCCTCCTTTTTAAAATGTGCTAAATTAGATACAGAAACAAAGAAACACACCTAAATAAACAAAGGAACATAAGGAACATGAGCAATGCCACACTGCCAGAAAGAGCAGGTGGAAATGTAAGTTTAAGGGCCATTAAAGCATTGCAAAATTTTTCAGTGTGTCACAATTACAGAAACACCTGGGTCAAATAAATTAAGACTAATCCATTGGGGGTGTTCTTTACAGTCTATTCTGGCCCCAGAATGGCTTGACCCTAACCTGTAATTTTGAACCAAAAAAGAACAAATTACAAGGAAAAGCTTACCAGTTCAGGTGGCTGTTGTCAAGGTAATCCGTTACTTTTTAATAGGCTACAAAGAAGGCAGGGAAATAATACATATAAGGAAATGTCTCCATGGGCCTTAAAGAGGAAATTAATTATATATATATATGTTTGGCTAGTGTGTGAAGCTTGAGTAAGGGCTTATCTCTGATTGCAACTTAATTTCAACCATAATGAAGGCAACACTGATGTAGAACTAAAAAAAAAGTTTGGGTATGAGAGCTGTTTTGTGAAAATTGTTCAGATGCTAGATAAATTTTCCTAATTTCCAAAGATTGAGGAGACATTTCGGTCAAGCAATGTGTCTGCAGCTCTAAGGTAAAGCCCGCAGTAGTACCCCTTTCCCTTTGCTTGTTGGAAGGGAAAAGGAATCACTAGATATAAACTATCCCAGAAGGTAGCAAAACTTGGGGGCTTTCTATCAATGTACCTCATATACTAGTCCCACCAGCAGGAACATTGTAACCTCCGATTTTCTTGCCAAGCACCAGCTGACACTTTTATTTCAGGCTCCTTTACCTATATTTTATCCAGCATGGCAGTGAAGCAGACTTCTCCTGGACCTAAAAGAGAGTCAGACAAAGGTCAGGAACTGTTTTCCACTCCTCACAATTCTGCTGAAGACACTATGTTTTCTTCTTTAAAAAAGCAATGACTAGTTAAGAGAACAATCACCTCTGCACATTTTTCCCATGGCAAGACATTCTGCCAAGAAATTTTCACTGTTGCAGGGATAATTTTTCAAGGGCACGAAGTTTGATTTAATTTAGGAGTTAACAATGGTTTAGAACTAAAAACCATATCTCACAGTGGTGATATGTACATTAACTGTAGTTTAATATCCTACTGTACTAGGTAATAACAGCTTCAACGACTCTAGAATTAATACAATTGCTACCATACTAGCACACACACACACACGAATTAATCTTACCTAAAATAATTAAAACAAAACAAAGCAAACCGTTTTCAAATCTTCTCCAAATTCAGAAAGCAGAAGCATATTGATAGCTACACATGAAATAGTGCTTTCTTGGCTGAATACTGTGCAAGAACCTTAATAAACAAATACATGGACGCCTGGAAACACGTTGAACCTAATTTACAAAGTTCTAATATAGCTAAGGAAATTAGAAGAACATAAATTCAACCTTTTTAATAACTATGCCAGTACTTAAAACAAAGGACCTTTAAAAACAAGAGTTCCTCCTCTCTACAAGGGTTCTCCTCCGTGTTAGATTTAGGCAGTAATATCTCTGCTTCAGAAAGCAGATCATCTAAAATTTATTATCCTAATCTACATGGAAGGCATCCTAATACCACAAATAAATGGAATTGTAGTACTTTGAGGACATTGATGAATGGCAGTTGAAATGAGAGAAAAACTTTACCAAGTGAAACAGTATTAACATGTTCTTTACTTCAAGCGAAAAAAAAAAAAAGGCCTGTTCTTAGCAGGATGTATTTATTATCTCTTAGACCAGAATGTGAGTTTTGTTAAAATGTGGGCAAGGTTGTAGGATGACCCATCCCCTTGAACAGAAGCAGAACACAAAGTCAAATAATCCTTATTTCAAAACACAGTCCTTTGAAGATAGGTGCTCATGAAGGGATGAACAGCTGAAGATGAGCTTAGGGATCACAAACTGAATCCATAAAGGCTCTAAATGGTATATCGGGAATCTAAACTCTGCATTTATCTGATGTGAAGTCTTTCAGAAGTTCATACAATTGCAGGCAGAAATCCACCAGCTTTTCCTGGAAATACAAAGAAACATCCAAGTCCTTATCTAAAAAGCTGTCCATGTCATACCTCCAGTAGCTGACCTAAACTTAGTGTTGTCAGGCTTATCTCACCAGTAGAAGACAAAACTATTTTGATTTCTCTAGAATATTTTTCTAGATCATAACTGACATGCTTTTGCATCAGTTTAAATTTTCATGAGGTTTTATAATTACCAAAGTTTAGACAATTAATATATTTACATATGTTCAGTACCTACAACAAATGAATCTGAACTAGAAAACAAGCACTTGTAGAATGCAGAAGACTGTACGTTAGCTTTATAAGCTATACTTCAAGGTTAAAAGAAAATATTCTCAAGACACAGAATTTCATTGTGAAATATATGTTGAAAGTCTTGCAACATTACAAATTGAAACAATATTAGAACAAGGAACTACACATAACAGGGCAGTTATACATACAACATGATTGTAATGTCATTAGATCTGCTGTGATTCTGGAATTTACACTGAAATATTCTATTGTAAATTAGACAGGATTTCCATTTAAACTTTGATGCATAAATCAATGTGTGTGTACTTTTACATGTTCCTAAGAAAACAGCTAGGTTTTGTTAGGCAGAACCCAACACGAAGTCAGCTGAGAAACCTTATAAAGTGGGCACGTTTAATTTGAAGGAGCTTCCTGATAAAAACTTGACTCTAAATATTTGGCATAGTGTTCCGGGAATAAACCCACAAAGATAAATGAATTTGCATAACATTTAGTACAGATAAGAGACATACAGTTCATCTTCTGCACAGTTTGCTACTGTTGTTTCTAGTACCTTTGCTCATAGAGATTGAATCTGGTAAATTCTGACTCACATTACTCAGCAACAGTGTCATTTTCTACAAGTTGCAGTGTCAGTAAAAAGCAATCAAGACCCTCTTGTTAAAAACACACCTTTTGTTTTAGCTATGAACAGAGACACTGGGCGATCTATGAGAGCTCTGCTAAAGTTGAGTTGTTTCCATTATTTTAAACAGAAACTTAGGCTTCTTGGAAGGCATTAAAAGTTTCAGCCACATAGAGCTGGAACTGTAGAGTAAAACATCTTAATGTTTTGTTAAACAAACAGCTTTTGGCAACAGTACATCCTTTGATCTCAGTGTTTGCAGCTGGGAGGCTACTCACAGTGACTGTGGAATGATCAGATGGCAAGAAAAAGATTAAGGCAAGAACAGAAAAGGCACTGCAGACTTTTAGATCTAGTGGCTTTGACTTGAAAAGTATCTTGCAAATGCAGAGACAACTCTTTAACTGCTATTGATATCACCTTAAAGAGGCTCTACCACCTCTGAGCACACCATGCTGATTTACATCAGCTAACAGAACAGTCTACCACTTTTATTTCTGCAAATTGTACATATACAGTAAGTTCATGTTTTTCCTTATGTCCACTGAGTGTTTAGTTCTAGTGGGGGAAGGGAGCAATTTTGAGAGGTTTTAGCAAGGGCCAAATTAATTTTGTTTTTCTGAATGTAGCCTTATGTCTATTTGTGCTGGGCAGACCAGATGAGATACTGAAAGAAGCAGACTTCTGGTTGGATTGCTTGGCTACAACCGGTACCAAATGTGAAAACCCAAGCAAATAAACAAGACCCACATGAAATGTTGGTGAATTCCTGTGAACTTGAAAGTCTCAAGAAATATGGACACAAAGTTTAATATCTGACTCTAAACAACTTTATGTTTTAACATCTTTTCAGTTATTTCAGCAAAGAAGGGTAGTTATGAAATTGTAGGACACAAATTTCAGGAACTGTACACCACCATGAAGAACTGGAACATTTCTGATGGGTGTGAAAAAGGATGAAAATACAGAATATGGGGACTAAGTTTAAGGCCAAAGGGCAAACCTTACTATGGAGATAAAGCAACACCGGGGAGAGCATGTGAGGTAGGGTGCTGTCAAGTGGGAGGGACAGGGAGAGGAAACAGGAACTGAGCAACAGTTTCTGAAGTCGTTGAGGAAGGAGGGAGTTAGAGCAGGAGAAATTTCAAGCTAAGATATGTTAGTATAGGAAATTCACATAGGAACTGAAAAAACTGGTAATAAGAACAAAGATACTTTAATTTAAAATAGCCACAATGAGGAAATTGTTGTGTTTTGTCCCAAACACTGAAACCCAGACCAAACCATCAGAAGAGCACCAGACAGTGGCATAGGAGTTGAGGTAGGTTTTGACTTCCTGGAAAAAAAGGTGTTCTTGCCTAACTTACTGTTCTTGTTTTTTAAGAAGGCCTTTCTAGGACTATTATACAGCAAGGCAAACAGCCTTTTCTTTTGCTATGCTGGTATTAACAGTGCCTGAGAGTGGGCCACAGTTTAGTAAGCCTAAATTTAAATAATTTGCAATGAAACGCAGACTTAATTGCATTTTCTTGTTGCCAATACACTCAAAGTAATGGATGAAAAAAATCAGGTGACTGCTGGTAAATGCTGTGAAGCCTACTATGAAGTCTGTCAACTTATAACTGTTAAATTATAAATGCACCGATGGAATATGATTGTTAACACATTGTTTAATGGATAATAAAAATGTTGGTACTCCCAGAAACTATTGTGAAAATTTATGGAGACTTGCAGATATTTAAAGAGTGTCTAGAAAAAACAAAATACTGGTAAAACCAGCTTCATGTTTTATATGCATACACCTGTGAATTTATTTAGTTTTTTGGCTGTTGAGTTCAATATTTGCAAAAGCTACAGTTTTGCTTTAAATGAGAGTTAAGTGTTCTTGCAGCTCTTGTAGCCAGATGTTTAGGTATGAAGTTATCTACAGGGATAAGTCATTGTAACTTGAAAGGGATAAAATAAGCAAGATGAAGAGAACTAATGGAACGAGTTCAGTCACAAAGAAGATTTTATCTCCACTCCTGCTCTTCCATTCCACCATGGCCATCTCTAAACTGTATTTCCTAAACTGCGGAGTAGTCCCTTACAACCAGTTCCAGGTGCTAAGGAGAGTCAGTGCAACCAGGTCTCCCAAAAGAGTTACACTGTCACTGCTTTTGAATGAAGAGCAGCAAAGAGGAAAGTAATTATCTGACCTCCATGCCCATGCTGGCTACGGCCAGAAAGAATAGACCTGAAATGCAGACAGGAAGATTCATTCTCAGTCACTAGGTAGTGAGCTTGGGGCAGTCAATCACCAAAAAAGATTGGTGAAGTTTTGGGTATCCTAGCTCTGAGGGGTCTTTAGGTACAAGCTGAACAAACGTTTTCAGGATTAACACAGCTAGAGCTGATCATATCCTGGGGCAAGAGATAGACCAGATGACTTCTTAAGTCCCTTTCCCAGTCTATTTTCCTGCAGTTGAAATGGCCCTGTCTTGTTTCTTGTACAGACAGTATCTGTTGTAGTACTGGCTATAAAGCAATAGTACAAAATTTTCCATCACTGCAGAGCCTTATTCTAGCCAACGAAAAAAACCCAGAAATTTTTTTTTTATTTTGTCTGTATACATGAATCCCACTAACAGCAGTAACTTCCAGCAGAATGTCATGTGTCTGCCGACGGACAAGAGTGGGTCTCTTAAGTATTTTTTACATTAATGTATTTTCACACAGTCTTTTCCCCCCAAACTGAGATGGTGGAAAACTCAATAGATACAAATAAAAATGTTTGTTCAGAAAGGCAGGCAATAAACCTTTAACAAACAATGTCACTGTAACCTTAAATAGTAATTGTACTGCCTGAGGCATCCGATAAAGAATTCTAGTGTTCTTGCTGTATTGTGTCAGGCAGATGCATCAATCAAACTCCATAATGGACTAAATTGGGAAATAGGGTACTGGGAATAAACAGTTCTAAAAGGAGGTGAAACTTTGTGACAAGCAGCCTTAACAGACCAATCTTGATTCTAAACATAGAAGCAATTATAGCGCTTTTCTGGAGGCAAAGGACAATTATTGCCTAAACAAATAAACTAGTGTCTCAATACTTCAGGCGTTCACTAAAGTTAGTTTGAAACACAGTTTTGAGATCTGGCTAGTGGAGTTTCAGGGACCTTGTAGCTTGACCCATTAACTTTCATTGAACTGTATATGGACATCCTTTTAGATAATCCATAAACTAAACTGGAATAGAAAGAGAAAACTGGAATGTGTTATGATTTTAGCACCAATTCTGCTGCCAACAAAAATAACTAGGTCTTAACTAAGATTGAATATATGTCAGGCTCTGAATTTGAATCTGCATGAACATTGCACACTTAAGGTTCTTAAGTTCAGTGAAAGACCTGAACTTGAGCTTCTATTTGGAATGTTTATTTAAATCTGTATGGCAAGCTGGGGGCAAATTTGACCAAAAAGAAAAGAAAAAAAATTTTAAAAATTTAAAAAGGCTTATCTGGCTTTTTATACTGTATTGTGCTGAGTGCTTCAGTGACTTGTAGGTGAACATGGAGTTCAGAGCCTACAGATTTGTGCTTGCATTATTATTTGTAACACATACCAAATGGTATTGTACTACAACAGATGGAAAAAAGAGTTTCCCAAGACTTTTTCCTCCATCAACAGTGGTTATTCAGACTCTGAGGACAATTTCAAATGTCACAAGTATTTAGATTTCTCTGAAATACTTTTGACTCTGTTGTAGTTTGTGGTTGCATTTTATTCACATCCTCTCTCAAGATTAGCTGAATAGATTTTCTATAAGGATTAACAGAGATATAAAAATCAAATAAACTCTTTATGTGGATATAATCATCATGGTCCTCATGGCATTATGATTTTAATGAAGTCTTGAAGATAATGCATAATCTTATTTATGTTGCATCACCATCCTGTGACGTTCCATCTAATGTGATTTTACTTCAAATGTGAAACTACATCAGCATGTATTGTGGAGCAACCACAGTGTTTTCAATGCAGTATCACCTTACTCCAGTTGTTACGATTTAGTGCTTTTGCATCTGAGAACAACCTGGCTGATAAACAGCCGCTCAGTTTTCTTTTTCAGGAGAAATTAGAACAGCTCCCCAACGCACACTGTAGCACCCTGTTTAAAAATTTACTTCTGCCTCAAGAGAGGTTTCCCAGTCACATTGTAATACCATTTCCTACACACATGGCATTATGTTTTGTGTGTACAAACATGCAATATGGATTGAAAAATAGGGCTATCTTGTTCCCTCTCTACCAACCAAAGTGTAGATAGGTTGCTTATACTAATTGAATTTTATGAGTGTTTGGATTTTTCTGATTTCTTCTTTGCTAATCCAAATGCAATGGTATTTTCTTGGAGGTTTCTTCTTCTTCTTTTTTTTTTTTTNTTTTTTTTTTTTTTTTTTTCTGACATCAGTACCATGAACTCTTTATTTAGTTTTCTTAGCTACTCCCAGTGGTTCTTCTTCCAGTCAGCAGAGATGCTTCTATGCCTTGCTGTCATTGTATCATTGTAATATTTCGTGTAATTCCAGGAATGCAAGTTTCCTTTTATTTTGTTAGCTTTCTTCTTACTTTCTGGTTTGGTTGGTTTTATTTCCTTACTAGCATTGCTCTGACACTTCAGATATACATCTCCCTGCTACTCATTTTTCCTATGCATCTGATCATACTTTCTCTGTCATTATTTTGACAGCATAAAATACATTAACATGACTAGGCTGAGGGGACACCATTTATACAAATGAGCACCCTTTCTGCACACATTCCTGTTGGATTTCCATTGAGTGAGTACACCTGTTCTTCTTTCAGAAAAAAAGAAGAAAAAATGTTAAATGCTGTTGCTTCTATTTTTTAAATTCTAGGAAATACCCACTCGCACTGAAACTGGAAATGATCACACTGTACTAGAATCACCAAGCAGTACAATACCCTAAGATTTGAAAAAACAGCCCTACTAGATCAAAACAAGATCCATGTAAGGCCATAGTCTGCCTCCAACTGTGACCAAAACCAGAACCCTGGAAAGAGTATGAAAATGGGCAAGTCTAGGTAATATTTCCTCCAAGTACTTTCTCAGTCATTTATAGCTCACCAAGCAGCTCAGTTCAAAAGATTTAAAATTTGTAACAGAGGGGAAATCCAAGTTTTCACACAAAAAATATTCAATGCAATTTTTTCTATATTGTTATAAAATACGTCTTTTAGTGCACTTCTGATATAATCACACGTTTTTAATTTTGCTATAAACACAACAAGAGAAAAGCCAGTGATTCAAGGTAATTTATCTGTAGACTAAACCACTGTTTAGTTTAATAATCCATACATAGGATGTTTTCTAAACTTCATTACTTATAAATGAGAAAAGTTTTTGTTAGACAAAGTTTTGTTAGATTAGAAAGTGCATTTGAATAGTTTGGAGCTATTTCAAAATTAAGTTTTCACGAGTTGTTTTGACATTTCTTTTCACAGTTTGAAAGTACAAAGGCATGTCACAACTGGAAAGGGAAAAAAGTTTACCTCATGTGCAACCACAGGAGTTTTTAGTGTCTTTTTAAGGGAAGTTAGACTGGGTCTAGTTTTACACCTAAGAGTTTGTTCATTCCTAACATTACTTGGTTGCAGTACAGAGATTCTAAAATCTATGTGAAAAGGTAGCAGCATTGTATTCCTCTCCTACATATAGCTTGTCTTTCCTTCTGTGTGGGCAGTATATAATATTGTACTACCATGCTGTGAAGTACTATTGCAGCAGAACAAAAAGTCTCCTATTACTTGGAAAGGGTAAAGAATATATAATGAAGATAAAAGTCAGTTTTGGTGTGAATTTTGCTACATCTAATGGAGGCTGATTCTTCTGATCAGTCGTTTAATTGATCTGGCACAAAGAAGTTCGTCGTTTCCACCTAATCATGATCACTTACATCTTTCATGCAACTAAGCAGAGCAAGCAGTCTGGGAAGCCCTGTGGCAAAACCATCGTCAGTGCCAGACTGATAGAGCATTCAGCATTTGTCAGTTACTGGACAAAAACTGGATAACAGCATATAAATCAAGCACAATGTTTGGGTCTGAAAATATTCAATGTGATTAAGCTACTTTTTTTTTTTCTTTTTTAAAAAATAACACTATTAAAGGCATTTTGACAAGAATTAAACAGAAAAACAGGAACTGGCAAAACCAACTCCTGGCAAGTCCTGAATATCATCAGCTTGACCATTCTGTTTTTCACTCGTTTTTCAATCTAGTTTTCTGATGATCAGTCTCACACATTAGTGTGAATCTGTCCATTATAAGGAATGAATTGTGGATTATTTGCTTAGTTGAGCAGAGGACCCACATTTCATGAAGAAATTGTCTAACGGTACACTGTGAAATTATACTTGATTCACAAACCTCTTTTGTAATCCTAGAGACTTTTCCTATATCCCCCTCAGCTGATGTCCGTGTGGATGTAAAAAAGCATGCCTCTCACTTATTTCACATGTAGTGACTTCAGGGAGGTTTCTCCTTCCGCAATCATTACTATTTTAATCTGTCTATCAAAGACAATGCAGTTTAGGGAACGCCTCCACCCAAATCTACAGCCACCAAGTCAGCTATGGAATGGAAGACACCCACTATTGCCTCCATAGGTACATTCTTGTCATGGTTACATATCAGGTGGCTGGGGACAACCCACTGCAAAGGGCAAGTGGGATTCTTCAGCAGGAAGGACGAAAAAAGAACTGCTAAAAGATAAGCGTTTTATTTACCTTATGTACAAAACATTTTACCCTTGTAGTCTACAAGGTCTTCCCCCCCACACACTTTCTGCAGCAAATGAAGCAGAAGTCTTATAGGTGTGGGAGGGGAGTTCAGGAACATGTGGAAAGTAGAGGAGCTGAGTAGCCAGATCCCCACGTTTCATGCCAGAACTGGTAGCTGGGCTGGAGGTGGGCAGGATTGTCATCAGGGCACTGCCTGGGCTGGGGGATCCCATGAGAGCATCGGGGCAGGGACTAGCAGCCAGGACTCATCCCACCACCCCAGCCAGGAACTTTGTCCTCTTTTCTTTTGCTCCTTGCCCTGCTACCTTCTCAACTACACTGAGCTTTCAGCTTCTGTAATTCTTTTCCCCTTTTCTTCCTACATTCTTCCCCATTTTTATCCAGTCATTGTGCCCTTTTCTTTCATTTTCTCCTCTCCCACCCTAGGTCCCCATAAGTGATGAAACTTTACAGAATTTGGGAAATCAAAGTAGGAGCACCGACAATATATGCTCACTTGCTTTTGGTGCTTTTCGGTCTTGTTTCGATTCCCTAAACTTTTTCCATGGGTTGTACAGACAGACCTGGCTAACAACTTTAATCCCTTTGTCAAGCAGCTGGCTTTTCTCAATTCACTCATCTCTCACAAATTACTCAAGGCACAGTCAGTCCCCTGTCAACTTTTGTGGAGAGGCTTGGCCCTCTTGGGCCATGTTCAGGTTAGTGAGTAGTAGAATCAAGCAGGAATGGAGATGAGGATTGAGATATTTAAGGCATACACTGTTGGTGCAAGTTGACTTCAGACTAGCTCTAACATAGGAAGCGAGGAGAGCCCTGGCAGGGTTGGGAATCCTCTCCTCTGAGAAAGAATGGGCACTTCCCTTTGTCCACTATAATGGCTCGTGCCACTTCAACCCCCCTGTCTTCATTGCAAGGGGAAAATAAAGCTTGAAACACTAGCTTTACTTCAACAGCAGGAGAAGAAAGCACCCCATTCCTGTGTCCTCCCACTCACCTGAGTGTTAAAATGCCTAAAATTCCTCCTGAACCCTGGGGTCAAAAAGGGAGCAGAAAACAGCCTTTCTGCCCTTAAGAGACAGAAGACTGGGGACGGAGGTGTTAATTGAAGGCAGGCAGTATGAAAAGTAGTGCAATCACCTGAGAGAGGTCTGAAGGGCTGTGCACCATGGTGAGAAAGGGGTTCCTTACCTCTGCCTGATCCCAGCTTTCATCATGTGCTCTCATTTTCTAGACACCTGGCCCAAATCTCTGAGGTTCCCTCTGCTGAAGTGGTAAGTGCTCACGGCTGTTCTTAAAGCTGATGGGAGTTTGTCTTCAGATGTGCAAGCTTCAGTGAATACTACTTCTCTTACCTCAAGAAATGGTGAAAACTTCAGCTAGATTGTTCTTACACACAGAAGCTCTCTATCCATTTTTCTTAAAATCAAACACCTGAGAATCAAAATATTTTTGATAGTTAGCCACAATATCTTAAAGGAACTGTATTTTGAATTTTTCCCTCTCACTTAACATCTATTAATGGGCTGAGCTCTCCAGCCAGCCTACATGTTCTTCAACACTGCAATCAGAGCCTATATGATAAAGCAACCTCTTACTGCTGTTGTTTTGCTCAGAAAGCCTGTGCTACAGAGGAAGATGGGAATACTAAGATTATGAACTACAGATGCTTGAGGTAGGGTGGTAGTATTTCATTGCTGAAGTATTTTAATTGTGAGCCAAAATATTTCAGATTTTGTTTACTTTTGAAGTTGAAATTTTCCACTGTTTAATTTCCCTAAATAGCTTTAATGCTATGAAGTCTGAAAGTGGTCCTAGATATCTCACACTAGACATCCAAAATTAATGAAACTGTTTTTTCCTTAGTCTCCCCATGTTACTTGTCTTAACAATAGACGTAATAATAGAACGTCACCCTTAAGAAGAGTTGTGAAATAAAATTAATGTTAAAGCATGCTATATTGGAGAATAAACTCCTGAAAAAAACTGTTGCAAAAATAGGATTGTGTTCAAATAAGATTGCTGGAGGATTATAATTATGGAATTAAACAGGATTTTGGTTGGGATTTATGAAGGTATTTAATTTACTAAAACTTTGAGTTCATATTACAGATATTGGGATTTGATTAGGATTTGCTGCAAGAGCATAGTAAATAGAGTATAAGCACTACTTCTGAAAACATTGTATGGCATCTTTATTTGGGGGTCTCTGTTTAGAAAGCATAAACAAAGTTTTCAACATGCTTCTTGTACCAGAATACAACTGTTCTTCACATATACAACACTACAGTATTTGCTGATGATAAGAGTGACCTTTAACAAACTTATACCTGAATTTCACTGTTTCCAAGGTGATGGTGGAGAGGGAGAAGTATTCTTATGAACTACAATCTTCAGCCATTTTTAGTGCTGTCAGGCCAGAAATATTTACAAACCGCTCTTCTTTAGGATACTAGTCTGTGGATGCTGATGCACTCCCGGGTTTGGATTGCACAATCACATTGTGTCCCTGTGAATTTATGGGCAGTGTCATACCTGCTCATATGCAAGCAGCATAACCAACCCAAGACAGCCCTGGTGACTCAGGAACTTTGAAGTTTGATGATGACATAACTCTCAGCTTTGGAAATGCCACTGTTTTTAATAGCAGCACATGAGAGTCTGTTACCATGGTGCATTAATGACATGTATTATCAGAATTGCCTTAGACATGCCTGTAAGGGATCTTTACTGTACGTGTTTACAGTGCTTGCTCCTTGTCAATTGGAGGAGACACTATGACTTAGTAGGCTCATGCACAGATTTTATAGGATGTCAGAACAAAATGATTTTTTATTGAGGAAGGGTCAAACAAGTTGTGTTTTTTGTTGTGTGACACTAAACAATATAAGAAGCATGTTAAAAAAGCTCAGGGCTCCCACTAGAAGGCAAAGGCTATGAGAAATGATTTAAAGCTACATTATCCTGTTTCTAATTCCTTTTCTTTCTTCCTGCGGAAATGTAATTGCAAGAGGCTGGGAGAAGGGATTGGAGCAATGGCTTCTATGTCAGCCTTGAAGAGAGTCATAAAGTCTCTTTTATGGGTTTCTCTCTAGCCTAGTTCCACTTTTCCAAATTAGAGGAGACAATATGACAATCTTAGCTAGCTCTGATCTTACATCTTAATTTGCAAACTCAGCAGCAATATCAGTGCCCAGCTTTAGTAGATATGAGGAGATATTTTTGCATTTAAACAGTTTTCCGTTGGCCTGCAGTAAAGGCCCTTTTTTACAATTGTCTGCACATCGCTTTAAAGACCTCTTCTCCCCTAATTTAATAGGTTTTGATAATAAATATTCTGGATATCTAATTCCTGTCTCTGTTAAACTGTCTGTTAGATACTAGATACAGAAGTCAAATATGCAGCTGGAAGAGTCAAACAATAAATTAATTGTGTTAATTTTTTTCTGAATCGACCAGAATACAACTGTTCACTAGAAATATACAATTCTGGGAAGCAGTCAAAGTTTTTTTTTTTCATACTAATCTGATGAGGACTGGCTCAGATTTTTTAAGGTATTTTGAATACCTTACAGTACCCTGTATTATCTATTCCTTCACATTTCCTGGCGTCACTTAATAAAATACTTGAAGCCGCAGCATTCTGCTGCTGCTGTCGGTGTACCTTGGTCACGACCTGGAGGGACCACCCACTCCTGTAAAAGAGAGGATAAGTCTGTGTCTATGCTAATTTGATTTTAGACCTCCTTTGAAGAAAAAATATGTGTATCCTTCAGTCAGTTTCAGCCTGAGCTACTTCTGTGATGCAAGTTTTGATTTGCAGAAGCCATTTATAGCTGTGGGCATAAGGCAGAGGGTGTTTTGTGTGCATATGCGTGCAGGAGAAGGGAAACTTTTATTGGTATTTTTGTTTCTTTTCCACTTGAAGAAAACCCAGATATTTTGCTACTTATATTTGAAAAAAATGACCAAGAAAAACAGAGGCATTAATATTACCCGAAGTGAGTCTTTAGTTAATAGAGATGTGATTGATCACTTTGAAGGAAAAAAAAGTAATATCCTATGACATATTAATCTAAATGTATTGGTTAAAGATATAAATAATTTTATTTGCCACAAAAGAAGCTCTTGTAATTAGGAACCAAAAATGCAGTAAGCCAATGAAGAGAAAATAAATTTATTGAAGCAATCTTGCAAATCACAGTTAATTGAGCCACAAACAAAGCAGCAAATAAAGGAAATAACGTGGTAATTGGAACCCTCATCCCTTATTGGCATACATTATGGGTTGCTATCTTTTAGCAGTATTAAATCATTGCATGTGAATGTTGCCAAAAAAACTCTTCATTTCCTTTTAGTGACTTCTTACTGCCCTCAGTCGAAGTTTAATAGAAAAGGAAGGACATGATGTAGTTTTAATGACAGGAAACCCATGGCTTCCAAATGAATAAATTCCATCACTGGCTGCCACAAAGTGTGCTAATTATTTCCTTTGATAAATTAAAAGCCGTAAAAGTCCAAAGTATATAGCATGTGGTTTACAGTTATAGTCTGCCTGTCTGCATTATTGAAAGTTCATATAAACCTCATTATTTTAATTTAATAAACATTAGAATTATTTTTTACACCAGTAGGCTGTATAGAAAGCATATGTTGAAGACAAACTTCTCTGACAGAAGGGCAAATAGCCCACAAACGGAATAACCGAAGAACATGATATGTCATGTTGTGATAGCTCAGTTTTTTTAATGATACTTTCAAATGAGCAGATGCTTATTTTTTATCTTCATAAACAAGAGACTAGTGATTACCTTTATCCTGTAAATGAGTATTTCATTCTGCAAAGTGTGTTTTGATGAATGATACTTTCCCTTGTGTTTCAGAACACAGGCTGAGAAAAGTTGGGAAAATATTAGGGAAATGTAGAGAGGAATATGGAGATTTTATTATAAACACTGCAAGATAAAAAAAAATAAAATCCTGTTCTGTCTGAAGGAATGAAACAGATATCCAACTGTTGATGTAAATAACCACAGTGTGTTTGTTTTATTTTTTTTTCATTTTGTGGGTGTGGTTGTGTGGGGTGGTTTTTTTGTTTGTTTGGGGTTTTGTTGTTGTTTTTGTTTTGTTTTGTTTTTTCCTCCATCCAGAAAAGACCATATCCAATGAGGGCCTGAATGGGCTTAATGAGTATTGTACTAAGGACATTCAACTCGTGGAATACGTCATGGAATTAACCCCTAAGCTTAGTACCAAAAAGAAGACACTGAAGAAGGAGAAGCAAACCCTGTTTTTATAGGTTATGGAAATTCTTGGATTATTATTCTAAGAGGTTTCAAAAGGGAAATATTTTACTTTCAGGTTAGCCAGACAATCCAATAAAAGAAATCTGTTTCAGTGCCAAATCTTTTGCTGTGTCCTGATCTAATGCACCTGACTCCAACTGTAAACTGTCTCAAATGTGCTTTTAAAATAAACAAATACTTTAGGTGGGCTGCCTGACTGATTTTGCTAAGTATATTCATTTGGTAATGAAACTAGGAGTTTCTGGAGACACGAGGCAGCAATGGTATACCAGAATAGGGGCAATAGGATCACACAACAGATACCTGGAACCAGCAGGAAGATGAGCAGAACTACTTCTGGCAGGACCAGGAAAAGGCAAAAGACAGGCAAACCATTTGCCCAGTTTAATTTAAAAGGCATATTATAGAAACTAATCATAGATACTGATTAAAATGACAGGCATTAGAGCACGTAGTGTTTTTCCACGGTATCTGACCAAATGTATTGCAGAGGTGGGTATGCAGACGAGATCTGCGTCTTGTTGCTGGGAAGCTGCAGCTCCCAAATGACTGGATCAAAGTGTCTGACCAAATGAGTAATGCTACAGCTTATATCAGACACCTTCTTTGTGCTGATTATCAGACTATGTTGTCTACCTAGAACAAATCAAACCCTGTTGAGCAATGCAAGTGTACAGCTGGTTTGACTTGTGCTGGAGAGCAGCTTTCCTGCAAATAAGTAGGGAATATTAAGCCACTTGCTATGTTTGTCTATGAGCAATTAGTAGTTCAGTGTAAAACTAAAAATACATTTCCCGTGTTCTTAGAAGTATATACCTGAACTTTATGAAGCAAATTCAGAGTTCCATTACTACAGGGCTGAAGTTGGTGGAATTGTATCTAGTTGCAGTGATGCTGACTTGGTGCTATAATGACATGATGTATCAGCTAGAACTCAACCAGTTTTAGAGTAAATGACACTACACCACGTTATGGCAAAATGTGTTATTTTTTTGAAGAAAAAAATGTGAAAAAGCACTTTATGAGAAAGTGCCTGAGTCAACTTCCGAGAGAAATTATTCTGCCTTTTGGTGAACTGGAATGGAAACGTATTTTGTTTTTCGTTTGATGTGCCATATCAGCACTTTTCTGTCATTTCATTGTTACATGATACCAAGAAAAATGATTTTGAGGGAAATAAATGGGCTAACAGATTTTCTCAATCTTTTTAGTTGAAAGGGAGGTTGAAAGAGAACTGGAGGAGGTGTTTTAATATTATTGCAGAAGTAATTTGGTGTTGTAAGGAAATGTAGGAGGGTGATTTCTTCCACATTGCAATATATTGCAGCCTTAGGAGTACTGAAACATACCATACACTCTAGTTGAAGTATACTTAATTGCAAAGGCTTAAATAAAGTCAATTGAAAATGCCAAGTCTACAGTAATGCTTGCAAGAATATCGCCTTGAAGAAGGGCACATTCCTCTCTAATAATAAACCTATGAAAAACAGAATAAAGGACCATAAATAGCATAGTAGAGTCAAATCAACTACAAAATAAAAATACCATAGTAAACTGCAACAAGATTGTAGTGTACCAATGACTTTTGGCTAACAATTCAGGGACCCGTCACAGACTCATTTTGTCTGTTGTGTGAAATTTGGGGAAGTCATGCTAGTACTTTATTTTTTGCTATAAAGACATATTGATGCCCATTTGTAAAATGTAAGCACACTTTGACCATGCAAAGGAGTTCTGCTCCTTTGCTCTTCCTTTTTCTTTTTTCATCCTTTTCTAATTAAGGAAAGATAAGATTAGTGCTTCTTTAGAGATTATTTGCTTCATTGATTTCCCCACCTGCCCTGTAGTTGCAGCAAATTTGCTTGTAAACTGAAAATGACTTGCATAACAGCTAACTTGACACTGTTGTGAAACAAAGTATAGAGACCAAAACGTATTGTAAGAGTTTCCTGTAAAATACTGGTGGGACTTGAACACCTGATTAATGTTAACAGTGTGGAATAGAAATATTTTGTTTTGAAGAGTTTCATTGTATTTTTACTATTTCTTATAGTTGCTCCTGAGATAATTATGTGTATTTTGTGTCTTGAAAATTCAATGCCTATAAAATTTTATTTGATAACAGATTGTTATATTTAGAGAGAGCTATGTGAACAGCATTTGCACTATGTGCAGAAGAACTACTGTCTGTAAGTTTTGTGGAAATATAAGAAAAATCAAGGGTTTTTCACCATCTTGTAGTTCAAAGGCAACTAAGATGGACATGATATTTAAGGAACAGATAGAAGGAGAGATACAGGGTTGCTGTGAAAATCCTTCCATCTTACAATTTTTCAAAGGTTAAAGGCAGCACTAAGGGAGCTGGACAGGGCTATGGTCAAATGGGTAATCTGCCTCTGGCCAGATTTTCAGCCATAAGCAAGTTGGAGTTACCTCTTTGTGAGAAGTTGTTTCAGTTGACTATGAGAAACAGAAGGAGGAGGGGCTGTGGTTTCTTCCTCTACCTGCAGGAGGTCAATGTAAGTGATGGTGATGAAACTCTCTCCTCGATTTTTCTGGGCTGTTTACAGCTCATGTAGTGCACCACCACAGCATGTGTGAATGAGGTTATGACACAAGATCTCTCTGATGTTCTGGGGTAGTATAAATGCATGTTCAAATGTTTTCTTGTGTTTAGGAACTAGAAAAGTTCTTGATTTAAAGGCTATAAATCAAATGCTCTTCCACACTCTAAACATGTCACTGGCATTCCCTGAAGAGTAGGTTGGTTCTCCTAGGTTTCAGGTTAAGAGGAAGCAGCAATTTTTTTTCTGTGTAGTGCTAATACTTCTGCTCTATCTGGGGAGCACATAGCAGTGACACGGTGAGACTGGTGTGTTTTGTGACACAGGTCCATCTTCAAAACACAATGCATATTTAAATTGTCGTTAGCTTATCCTGTGTGTCTTATTTTCTGCTCATTTGTAATTTTAGGGAAAGACAGGTTAATTTTTAATGGAGATCATGGGGACCAACAGTGGTCCACTTGAACTATGGACATCTTCTGAGGAAACTGAATTTCCCTTATCTAAATCCCGTGTCACACCAGTAGTGATGCTGTTTTAGCACAGGAGATCCATGGTCATCCTGATATGCAGTTTAACTGAACTGACACTTAGAACTTTCCTGCATGTCCAGCCAAGCCCCATCACGTTGGGCTGCAGCAGATTTCTGGAGACCCTCTTTGAGTTGGTGTGTCCACCCTCCCCTCAGTTTTCTGAGGGAGGTGATGCATGGGACCTAGTCCTGGGAAACTGTCTATGTGCAGCTCATAAAGATTAACCAGCTTTACATAGTGATTTTTTTTTTACTTTTATCTTTTTTTAAATTTTTTTTTTTACCCTCTGGGACTCTTTACCAGTTGTTTTTCCTGAGAATTTGCTTGGTGGTCTACCTGTGAAGAAAATTTAATCCACCATCTGGCTTGGGTCTATACAAAATGACTGAGACTCAGGAGGAGATGATTACTTTTAAGTTGGTCTTCATGCATTATCGCTGATTGACAGAATAGGATGTATACTTAGCACTCTATTTTCTCATTTCCAGATGCCACAGCCAACACAGGCTGCTGAAAAGCTGTAGATGTAATCACCAATAGAAAAATATTAGATGGCTGCATTTGTTGCTGCATGGGTTTCTTACTGTCACAAATGTTTTATCTGCTTTTATCTGGTTTCTGTCCCTCTCGAGTGAGTGAGCTACAATAATATTTTGCTATGATATATAATGTTTCCATTGCCATAGGGTGGAAAAGCAAGAGGGTTAAATATCAAATGGTTTGCTTGAAGCTCTAATTTGAAATCCCATCAGGGTCACTTGTTTACTAGCACTAATAGTTAACTAGTGCACAGCCTTTAAATTACTGCTTATTACAGCAGTGCTGTTCACACCACTGTGCTTAAGGACCTGTCAGCATTTCTAGTGAAAAACTCTTTTTTCAAAGGCTTATGACTTTGTCATGAATATTTGCTCTGAAACTTGCCAAATGTCATCTCGGGCTAGAAACAGATGATTTCCTTTATTGGAGGCTGCTTGACTTGAGGGGGGAATAAATCAGCTTTCAAATTTTGAACATAGAAGAGCTGACTAAAATGTTTCCCCACCACCATACTCTATTTAAAATAATGTAAATGAGGAGGGTTCTGGGACTCTGGGCTGATGAAGAGGTAATATAGTAGAAAAAAAGAATGTAAAAGTGCTTCGATTTGTTGTAGCTTTGCAGCGAGTTCTGTCATGATAACGATACACACTCTAACTTTTATGAAATATTGTCAAGATTTTGGCTGTTAAGACTCAGATTTTCTTGAGTGCTTGGATACTTCAGTTTGCTCCTCTATATTGACCTTTTAATTCCCATCTATTAGATATAACTACACTCAAACTGAGGTGGCTTGGGTTTGATTTTTAGCTGTCCGTAGATATTTTTGTACCTTTGGGCGTGTAATACAGACTAACTCGTCTCGTTGTCCCATCTGCAATGCTACTGCCTTCCAGCCCCTCTGGTCACATGCTAAGGAGGCAAGAGCTGCTTCAGGACCTCAGCTTCCGTGCTGCAAATGGCACTCAGAATCCTCACATTGGAGAAGTGTTATTTTGGGGAATTTCCTCTTGCTTTTCAGAAAATAGATACCTCTTTATGCTTTTCTTTGCTACTGATCAGTATTCAAGGAATATTTCTTTTCTCCAGAACACAACTCAGAGGTTTTAGTGGTGAATTGCTTTATGAAGGAACAACTTCCATCTTTTCTAATGACATGGTGGAGGACTTCTTTATTTTTGCTTTTTTTTCTTAATTTTCCTTGAACGATAAAGGTACCTGAACTCCAATGTTCTAAACTTTGCTAAATTTTGTTATCTTTTTTCAGTTACCTGAATAATTAATTAATCAAATTAGTGTCTTTCTTGATGCTGCATGTTATACTATACTAAAACTGGTCAGATAACAGCTTCAAACTTTCAAAGTGTTTTTTTTTTTTTTAAGTACTGTTTTGATAAAACTAATATTTTCAAAACTCATACATTGTGCCCAAGCACATGTACAAGGATTACCGTTTTGGAGATTTCAATGTACATTTTGGGGAAATCTGTCAATCTACATGTTGGGAAATGACTAAGTATTCAGCAGTCCTGTATGGTTAGCTTCAGCTCCATAGCTTGGGATGCATTTTCTGCTGGACAGTCTTCAGTTTTTGAGGTACAATATTTTCACAGCACTGTTGTTCATGCTTTCTTGTTCACAGCTACATTGTGTCTTATTTAGCATGCTTATGTCTCTTGCTGTCTGCTTGTAAGTGTTAGGGGAAAAAGGTGCATATGCTAATAGATCATTTTTCTTCGAGAAGAAAAAACAAATATAAACTTCACCAAAGTGTGCTTTACTTATAAAGGGAGAGCACCTAATGCAAGTAAATATGATTTTGTCTCTGTTTTTCAAAGGGTTTAAAGAAGTTGCTGAAATAAATATGCCTGCCACTGCACCAAATAATCACTCAGTAAGTTGGATGGAACCACAAGGCCTAGGGAAAGTAAGCATGACAGGTTTAAAGTTAGTTTGGAGATCTCATAGGAATTGGTATATAAGCTGGAGAAAGGCAAAGTCAGATCCAAAACAGGAGTAAGAAAATACTGAGCTAGCAGGCCCACAGCCCTGAATATGTTTGTTCCTTTGACATTAGAGTCACTGCAGGAGCTGGAAGATAAGTGAGCAGATTTCAAGAGTTAGGGTTTTTTTTATTTTTTGCGCAATAAGATACGTGAAAAATAGAAAGTAAGTGGGAAATGCACAATTGTTCTTGCGGATTATCCATGCAATCTTTAAACTGAGCAGGGATACTCCATACTTGTAGTAAATTGTAGCTTTCATCCACCAAGTCTATTATGGATGAAATGTACAGTGATCAAAGCTGAAAAGCTGAATAAAAATGAATTGCAGTGATTTTGCAATGGAAGCTTAAAAGGAGATGGTTGCAAGACCCATCTAAGATAAAGGTGCTCTGAAGTGCGGGGGCTATTGGTGAAGAAGGCTATTGTTCGTCAATAGTATAAGATAGGATTACAGGAATATTATTTTAACCCCTTGGCTTTGCCATGAACATTTGTGTAGAATTCATCCACTGGGCTTCTGAACACATCATGAACACTCATGTCTCCACTGATCAGAGTGCAATGCTAACAACAGTGATTCATTGTTGTCATGATTATGCTCAATGCAGAAAAAAAATTAACCTTGAAAAACAGTAAATTTACTTTTGTTCAAAATCTTTGTACCACATGCAGATGTTAATTATTTCCTATACTATTTCTGTCATTTAGGTGAAGGATCCATGTGTGCCTTCCGTGACCCCAACTAGGTTGTTAACCGCAACAGAGAAACAAGACTTCAGAGGGAGTTGCTAACCTTCACTGAATAGCCTGTCAGCCAGAGAATGATACAGAGCACCTTCAAAAGGTCCCCTAAGTAATAAGCACTAAGGAGGGTTATAATGGGCCCATCGTTAGCTCCAGTTAATATTTTGACCTAATGCCCACATATACTACAGGTGTCATACAGGGCCACCATAGAATTAATCTGCAGGATATTTTGTGGTTATATGATGACAACACATTTCTTCAGCATGTTTCCCAACTTGTAAGGCTTTATACGTATTTTATATAATGCAAGTAAATTATGACCTCTTGCATATATTTTTTATTTCTTTCCTCAAGAGCAGTCACCCACAGTGAACAACGAATCAGGTACACAGCCATGCAAAAGAGAAAAATAAATTACAAAGTGTTAAAAGCTTACCCTCTAGCAAGTATGGAACAAAATGTAAATACAGCTACCAGGGAAACTCATCCTTCCTCCTATTGTGTGTTCTTTCATTCAGCTGACTGTTTTTATTTTTCCAAATCCTGGTACAGCTTACAATTTTGAAAAGGATGAAGACTTGTTCACTTCTGCAGGTATTTGTATGGGTCTTCTATAAACTCATCCCCTGTCTTCTGCAGAGACCTTACTTTCATGATAAGTCATTTATTTAGGTCTTTTTATTCATGTGTCTGTTTTCCACTTTACCAATGTCATTCACTCAAGATGTTGGACATTCTTGCCTTCTTACTTGATGGTTAAGGATCCTAATCATGGTGGTTGTTAAGGATTCACCTTCTCAAAAGTGATGGCTTTCCTTGTTGTTTTGCTGGTAGTTTCTTTACATGACTTGCTCAAGAATGGCAATAATTTTGTAAGCTGAACCAAGATAATGTTAATATTATTCATATTTCTCAACCAGATTTAGGGACAAATTCGTCTGGCTCCATTTATCTGCACTCCTCTCTGTGTGGTGTAGACAGTTTTTATTAACCTGTGCAAACTGCTGAGTGAATTTCATGTGACTGTAATCTGGCAGTCATATTGTAGAATGCATTAATTATAAGAAGACAATTCATACATTTTTTTGTGAAGTAATACCAGAGACACCAGAAGTTTACGGTCAGTTCATTTAGTGATAGGATATTTAACATAAGAAGGAGGCAATATTTGAATGAAAAGTGCGTGCTTTTAAATTCTTTGCATACACATGCACTCCTCAGCCCAATAAGATTTTGTATTCTTATATCACTTATATTAAAAACATGCACACAAAGCAACAGAGAATTCACACTCATGCTCCAACGTGATTTAATTAAAGCAAAAACATTTAATAAGATGGTAAAAAATTATGTTATTTAACAATTATATAAATTGAGGTAAAATTTCAACTTAGCTTGTAAATTGACAGCTTATTCCAGATTCACTCAAATACAGAGTGCAGGCTATATATTTGTGTGTGCACTGATAATCTTTTTCTTTGAGCTAAGTAACTGTAGATGAGCATAAGCTGCTTTTTTTCTATGCAGGAACTTGTTAAGAGGCAAGTACAAAGATCATGGAAAAATGCTAGCTGTTGGTTTAAAATCAGTACTACCAAAGCTTACTGTGTTTCTGAATACCTTTATAGTCAGCATTTAGGTTAACTATGCACATTTGATGCTGAAATACTTGTTAGAAATGGATTCTGCATAGCTTTGCCAATTTAGATAACTTATTAAAGGCCTTATTATTTTGAGGAATTGGATAATGTTAAATTCTAAAAGGCCATTGCAAATAATTTCATTCATTGAGAGACAGTACTTACCAGAGAAGAGAAAAGAAAGTATTTTGGATGACATTTAACTTGACTCCATTAGGGCACAAGACCTTGAAATTCTCATATGGGCTTACTAAGTACAAATTAATTTTCTGTCAGTATTTTCTTTCTCTCTCTCTCTCTTTTTTTTCTCTCTTTCTCAATTGAGTTGTTTTCAGGGACATTCAAGCACTCTCGGTGCAACCTTTTTACTTTTATTAAAAAAAAAAAAGTAAAAGAATGAAAACTTTCCTTGAGACTAAGCTGCTCAGCGCTTAAAATGATAAAATCTGGTCAAGCCATGTTTGTTGTTTCTTTCTCTGTAGCCACTAAAAATAAATCCTTCAGGAGAACATTTCTTTAGCTCACTTTTTCATCATTTCCAGAGGCAAAAGCTGGCAAGGCAATTTATAATTCAATTTTTGCTAAATCCACAACACCTAATATATATGTCAGGCATTTCAACGGCAGGGTACTTTGGGGATAGGTGATAAATTGTACTGATTATAAGTGCAAGCTGTTCTTCCAAAACATCATATCAAAAAAGAAGGCAAGTATTATTAGGAGAATGTAATGTATCTTTAGAATGTCCAAAAACATAAGAGATAATCACTTCATGTGAATATATTCTCCCTTGAGTTTTACAGCTCAATATTAAGGTCTTACCATGTTTTTGATAGCACTCATCTGGAAGGAGGGACCGTCATGGGTTGGTAGTCTTTCAGCAGCCACATCACTCTTAGGCCAGCAATAATTCATTTCTCCCAAAAAAGGGCTTACTATGAAACCTGAAACATAGTCATAATAATTTTCTGACTATGTTGGGGTATGTGAAAAGTATAAATATTATTTTATAATATAATCTTGCCTGATCTTTTAAACATGCTTTCAATGTTTCCATGTATTTTCCTGTGAGATACACACAGCTTTAACTGAGCAAAACAAAAAAAGTTATTCAGATTCATATTTGTTGTGAATCTAATGTAAAAATAGGGAAAAAGACACTGTCTTGGGATCTTTCCTCTCAGTTTCTGCTTTTACCAAAAATCTGTTAATCTTACAAAGATGAGATTGACATATCAGCTACAAATAGTTGGAATAAAAAAAAGTCAAATGAAACTGAATAGTTCAGATTTGCTGGTGTGACACAAACATTTTCACCTTTACGTCATTGGTCTGAATTTAGCTGGGCTGATTTTAACTGGGCTTCTCAGCAAATGCTCCTTGTTTTTCATGCCAACTATAATCTGCATCCTGCTCTGACTCTCTGAGGAGATGACTATGACCATAGTATTGGTTTAAGATCCATCCCATACTATCCTGTATTTCCTTCTCTTTAGAGTCTCAGGAAATTATTTTCTTGCTTTAAGGGAGGGAACCCTTGTAAAGTTTTCTAAAACAGATAAAATTCCTCTTAAAGGCAAGAAAATAAAATTACAAAATTTATGTTCATCTAAGATTAAGTAAAGTGTCAGTAATAAAAGCGATAAGGCTTAGAGCAGGAAAAAACAGTTCCAACAACTCCTGTTGTTTCCAGTTTCTATTTGTCTGCAACTTTTATTTCTCAGTTTCTTCCCAACTGTGTCCTAAGCCTTCTCAGAAATTCTCCTTAGTGTGGATAATGCTGGAAATGTTTTGTAGATTCAAGTCAGTATTCCAGGTGGTAAAAACCAATCTATCCCAAAATGCTTTTTTTTGACCAGAATTTCCTGTTTGCTTTGCATCTACAATTTAATCCACTCTTCACGGAAGAAGGGGAAGGTTTTCACTGTGAAACAAAATCCCCCTCTCAATTGCTACCAGTTGAAAAAAAAAAATTATACTCCTCAACAGCATGTTTCAACATTCTAGAAACATCAATTTTCTTTCACGCTTCTAATGAAAACATAGAAAATATTTTCGTACATTTTAGTCAGTATTACCTTACTCCACAAGCCCATTTTTAAAGTGAGTCTTGCATGAAAGAATACATCAGTGAAAATGAGGGCTGAAAGCGATTGAAGTAGAAACCGTTGCCGTCCTTCTGAAAGAGACTTTCACATCAACAACTTAAGGGAGCTGAGTAAAGAGAATAATTTTTTTTCTTTTCTCTCTTTTGCATCAATCCCCCTCACTCTCAAACTCTTAATTTAGTCCCTTTTGTTTCACTTAAACTTGTTCAATGAAGAAGATGAACAAAAGTGGAAAACAAACGCTCACTCATGAACCAGACCAGCTTAGTGTGCTCACTTGTCTGAAAGACTGATGAGATAATACCTGCAAAAGAATGGTCTGCTCTGACAGGAAAAGGAGAACCAATGTATCCAGAACACCCAATAGCTCATATGGCAGTAAATGAGAGGTCAAAATGTCAATCTGCCAGTCCTGCCCCTTGCAGTATTAGAAATCTATTAAAGAGGTCCTAACATCTATTCAGCAGTATTATAGGAATTCTTACAGCTGAGATGGGAAATTAAAAATAGGTGGAAGTATGGATAGCAAAGAGGTACTCTCAAAGGAAACATAAAACAAAGTTGGAGAGTGAAAAATACACTGGAAAAAAGTCAGTGAGAAATATTCTCTGTCAGGAGGCAGGGCAAGAGATACTTGAGGATATTTGAATAAATAGCAAAGAATAAAATAAGGAATAACCATGAAGGCATTTGCCCTCTTATTTCAGTCTTTCCCGTTGAGAGTCAAAAATAATTCCTTAAAAAAAGTGGAGAAGTGTAGTTGAGAATCGCCTGCTTGTGATTAATGATACCAGGGAGGCATGGTTTCTGTTTGGCTACATTTCTTGGGCACAGAAGGACACTGTGTTGTAATATCTTGCTAGATAAAGACACGCTTAAATTCATAAGGCTATTAGTTGAACCTAATCTCACACTGGCAAAAGCTGTTACTACAGCAAGCCAGATTGAATCAGCTATTAATAACACAAAGATGTCATGGCTTCCCAAAAGAGATCCTTAGCACAACTTGTAGGAGAGATTAATATTTTTCATGTTATTAGAAGCAAACTTAAAGAGGGACATTGTCTACTGTATGTTTTTCCTGAAGAGACTTTGAGAGAGCAAAGAAAGGAAAACCTAGAGGAATTAAAACATCCTGTATTTTCTCATAGTTTTCCATTAAAAAAATTAAAATTTGGGCTTCCATTTATACAAAATTCTTATTATAGATACATTCTGGGCCTCAAAAAGCATGGTGGAGAAGAAGGTAATTTTTTTAGAATGAATGTTTACTTTTGAACGTATTTGCTTATGCCCTGATGACACATTAATGGGCTTGTTAGAGGCCCTATGACTTTAATGGGACAGAATTGAAGCTGGTGTGTAAATATCCTCAAGATAGTGTAAAAAGCATAGTTCTCAACCCTCCAGAAGACTTCCAGTGAAGTTGCAAAAGTTATGACTTTATATATTTTTAGTCTTATTGACTTTTTAGAAGGAGTGGAGATCGGCTTATTAGTCAGTGGATTTTGGGGACAGTATCTTATATCTTCTACTCTTGTGTGTGAGTTCTGAAAAAAAAATCTAGAATTTGAACCACTGGCATGGTGTTTCTAAGACTTGTCTAACTGAAAGTGTTGAAGAAGATGGGACGGTTGTACGTTTTTACGAGTCTGAGGGACCTTGAAAGCAGGCAAGGCATAAACTTGATGTAGCTCCTCCTGAACACGATAATTGTTAAGTGAAGTGTTAAAAATGTTCCTAGCTTGTTACTAGCTCTTTGCCTATGAGAGTAAGAAAGACAATTTGAGCCTTCACACAGGGACCAGCCTTCCGTCAGTCTCTTAGTTACAAGTTTCTGTTTCTGTGTACTCTCTAAATTAAGAATAATCAAATAAAGATCCACTCATTTTCTCTCCTCTTTGTAGAAATGAAGTGAGTGTAGCACTGACTTTCAAAAGATTTTACAGAAATATCCTGTTGGGTGCATGTGTTCTTAACAAGGGTGCTGATACAGCACTGGAATTGATATGCAAATAAGACAAGAAGAGCAGTACCTGAGCAGTGTGATGTAAATGCTGAGATGCTGCTAAAGTGCCTCTTTGGGCTTTAAATCCTTTTCTGGTAGAAAAGAACAGACACACAGTCTGTATCAGCCTTGTGATCTCTAAATCTTGGCAGAGGTAAATCTCATCTCAAGTTTGATGAGATTTTTAATGAATGAAAGCTCTTTGGGTGATGTCATAGGCCTGGAAATGTATGGTAGGATCAAAAAAGTACAATGGAAGGTTTTCTTAAATCACTTCAAAGTAAATTTTATTTGATTTTTAGTCAATTCAGAGGTTCCTGTGAGAGGTATTCCTCCTGGCTTTCTTTTTACTACTGAATGTTGAAGAAAAAACAGGCATGCACCATTTGAATATGGAATAGTAGGTAGTTCCATCTAAGGTGCTCCCACTGTTTCATTGTAAAAAATCAGTTATCTGAGGTTCGAGATTTTTTTAAGGCACATTTCAGAGACTGCTGGCATTGAGGGCGTGAGATGAGGGAAAGATAACAGCACTGCAATTAATTTTATAATGCTGAGGGAATTTTAGTGAAGTTACAATTAGTAGATAGAGTTCTTGGGCAACTGGAAATCAAACTTTCAATTACTCTAAAATAGATTCTGACTCATTCAATCTAGCTGACACTTTGATGTGTTTAAATCTTTGCAGACGCTATGTAAGAACTGAATCAAGGCCAACTACACCCCCTCTGTTCTTGCAAATGCAGAAGCGGTGGTATCTAAACAGCAGGAGGACCGGCTCTTTCAAGAAGGAAATTTGTAGAGATAACATGAATAGTGGCTGTCATTAAAAGTCAAATGACTACTTTTAGATGTTGTTGGTGAGGGTTATCAGAAGACAAATATGGCACATTAGATTATGTAACTTACTTTCAGGATTTTGCTGTGTTTCCTTGTGTTAAGAAGAGTGTCTTGTGCCTTCTGATAAAACAAAGACCATGTTAAAAAAGACCTGATTCAGCAAAAGAGAAAAAAGAGCAATATACATAGTATTCATTTTACTATACTTCAACAGTAATTCCATAATCAGAGATATCTTTTCAAGTCTAAACATTTCCCATTCCTACAGTTAATATCCTAAAACTACACAGCCATAGCAGCACTTTTACAGTAAGCAGCAAAACACATTATTAATGTATCATGGTATTTACAACATACCATTAAAAGCAAAGTTTGTGCTCTCAACAACCTCTTTTTTTGTGTGAATTGGACACAAAAGAGTCAGGAAATATAAGGAAACCCAAAGATAGTATAATTCTAACACTCGGTTTTAATGAATAACTTTTTCTGGACCTTATGCTACATGTTACTTGATATATTATCAGGATACAGGACTGAATAGGAATTTCACTATTAAAGGCAGTCCAGTGAAGAGGAGGAGACCAAACAGACAACAAATAGGGAAGGCTGTGAAGTACAGGTGAGAGTCTTTCAGTGGAATCAGAGTGACGGCACTTCATAGCATGATATTCCAGAAAGTGACTGAGGGCTTTGTAAAGGGAATTAATCCTTTATTTAGTTTCACAACATATTCTTCTGAAGGTATAAAACACCAGGAACAGCTGCTTACTAGATCTAAAAAGCCATTAAACAATTAAAAATTAGATCTTTCCTGAAGAAAAAGAGTTAACTGTTCCCCAAATGAAGGTCCTATGTGTATGTTCCAGGATTTTTTTTCCTTTGCATTTCACCACAGACAGTGAGGTTCTGTGTTAGTACCCTAAGCTGAATTTCCTGATTGTAACGCAGGTCACTAAAAGAAATAATTCTGTGATTCACCTCAGACTGTTGGATATCATGGCATTGTAACTCATTCTATAAATATTTCAGTATATGTTGCAGGACTGTAGCCAAACAAAGTGCTCTCTGATGGATTTGTAAGTAGATAGGAAGGTGGATCAGCTGAAAAAAGTTGTTATCTGAAAAGGGATTGACTTCCAAGGCTGCCTGTGAAATAGCTTTAGGCATGAAATATGTGCTAGAACAAGAGAGGAAAACCACCAGATGACAAAATGGGATGGATAAAGTGCATGACACAACAAACCAAAAAGCTTTCCTTAAAACTCCATTGTCATAACATATTCCTCCGCTGGGTCCATGAACAAAACACTTTCCAGGAAGTGCAGTGCAAGAGCAGGAGGTCGGCGAAAGTTATAGATGGGGAAGCAAACGCAGCTGCTGTAGATAGAAAATGAGAGGTTCAGAATGGGGTATTTAGCACAGAGCTGTGAGCAGGAGCAGCTCTGAGCAGTGTGCTGAGCACAGGATGGGAAAGTGCATAGGAACATGCATATTCTGGGGCTGAACCGAGCTGGGTATAATTGAAGCGTTCTTACAGACAAGCTACTTTAAGAAAAAAATGATGTCACTCGTTTTACATTGCAAAAATGTAGTCTAGCATACCCTTGTGATGGGGAGTGCAGATACAGCTAGGGCCAGGAGAGCTATGCTTGAGGTTAACTGAATGCCTAACATGTGTGTCCAAGTGGGAGGAAGCTGTGGTGAGACAAGAAACGAGAGAAATAATTCATTTAGTGTCTGGCATGATGGCTGTGAATTTCTTTAAAGATGATTTCTGTATATTGTGTAGGTTTGTGGGCTTTCGTGTCTGTCTTTATTGCTGCTACAAATAAGTACATCTCTTTGCTAGGACTAAGTTATGATCACTTCAGTTTTATGACTATTAATCAAGAGAAGGCATTTGCAAGCCTTTCCCAGCCACATGTCCTTTGAGGGTTTTGAAAGCTATAGAATGCAGTTTGTTATCTGTCATTGTGAGGCCGTGCCAAGTTCCATGATGCAGCGAAAGCGAAGTCATACACTGCGGCTGACACTTTCCCACTGACCTCAGCTTGTTGCACTGCATAAACAGAAGCTATTACAAGTCAATATGGTTCTTGGAGTGGGGTTACGCTGAAAGGAGTGCAAGAAAGTTTCCCATGTTTCTGCAAGGTTCAAAGCGAATGATGTGCTCTTCTGTCACATCAGCAGATGAGGCTGTCATATCCTCAGTTCACCTCATTAATAACAAGCACAGAGGATGGTTGTATAATACTGCAGTTCAAAAGGATTGAAATCTGACAGCAGACACTGCCTTTCCTTTACATGCTCACCTTTGGCCGTGCTTAATGCTTGGTATGTTTTGTTTTAATATGTATGCGGCTGCTTGGTGAATCGGCACCCAGCCTTGCAGACAATGTCTTTCAAGGGGAAACCTCTGGGGCAAAGGATGAAGGAATAATTGTTGGCCAAAGCCTGGCAGCGCTGTGATAGCTTCTGAGAGAAGGCACAGACCTGGGAGTGATTGGCTGGGTTTGGGGACCTGCTGCAAACCTTGCCTGGGTTGGTGGCAGCGGTCATGGAAGGGCATTGAAAGGAATTGGCTGTGGGCTCCGGAGAGCCACCAGGGATCTGGAGGTGCTAGAGGGCAGGTTTATTTTGTTTCTTCCACCCTATCCCTGGTAAATGTGAAGGACTGGAGAAATAAAGTGGGGATTTATTGGGAGGGAGGAGATTTATAAGGAACTGGTAGGCAGGGGAGCACTAACCTGACCTAATGGTGGGGTGCAGCTCCTCTCCCTGCCCTTCTTTCTCTCAGGGTCCACAAAAGCAGCAGTGGGGTCATGGCACCCTGTACTGGGGCATTTCATTTCCTCCCTTTCTTCTGTGATCTGCCAACGTAAACAACTGCCTACATTTACCTAAACTGAAAACCAGATCTGCCTCTAATCATGTTGGGTGACTGGTGACATGTGTAGAGTTTGATATTTTGATAATATTATATGTCTCTGATAATACTTCATTACAGTTGTGTCCTTGGCTATAATTCTTTCAACACAGTCACTTTTGTACAGCCCTTTGAGTTACAGGAAAGCATTGTAAGGCTGAGTTTTGCTCTGACAGTCACATTACAATTCAGAAGATTTAGAATTAATCAGCATCTGATATACCTCTGAGAAAGAGCGAGCAATGCATTTCTCTCGTGTTTTCTTCTAGAGGAAATTGTGTGTGTGTGTTTGGGGGAAAGCGGAGAAGACTTTTAAAAATTTTTTCCCTGTCCAGCTTTGCTTGTAATTTGAAACTATTACTGATGTGTTGTCATATAACATTATACTTCTCCATTCTACAGACTTTCAGTTATTTTGCTGATAGCTTACCTAGGCAGACTGGAGAACATTAAAATATTACTTGCAAATTACTATATTGATCAGCAGTCCATACTACGAACCTGTATTCTTTGCTTGCCTTTTTAAATTTTTCTCTGTATACAGAAAAATGTATATTAGATGGTGGTTTTATTTTATCTTCTACAAGGTAAGCTCTCTTGTGATTTGAATGGCAGGAACTTGTTCTTATATTTTGAATGATCAAAACTGGTAGCCTACCGTACCTTTCACAAAAGCTAAATTGTCTGCCTGTGTCCTGTTTACAGTTTGCAAATTCACTAATACTGTGGAGGAAATAATATAATATTTTGTCATCTGCCAAAATTAAAGTTTAGACTTGGTTTGGGAATGCATTTTGTGACCTGTAAAATCTTTAAGAATATTTCCAGTACTTTCTAGAAGTAAAATCTTCCTTTGGATCAATCAAAACAATTAATTTAGATGGACATGAAATATGTTGTGTTGATGTTGAACAGTTTTTAATAATTATATAAAGTATAGAAATAGAACATTCTGATGCTTGAAAATATTTCCACTATTTTTGAGACTAAGGTAGTAACTACATTTGCAAAGTTGCCCAAACCTTTCTAGAAATTTGTTCTGAAGATCATGAGGACAAACAGTTAACTGTGCTTTTGTTTTGAATCCTAAAAGTAGAAAATTATACCAACAAAAAAAATATTTCTATTCTGCAATGAAGGCAGGGAACAAATGCTTTTTCAGAAAAACTTATCCCCAGACTAAAATGCAGTTTCTGTAGTTGAATTTAATCTCGACAAGATTTTCAGGAAGAAATGCCTGACATATCTCCAGTGCCCAGCATTTTCAAAAGATGAACATTTCTAATCTGTCAAAGCATACATCTGATGCATCTCCCTACCCATAATCCTGAGCCTATAGGATTCTGGGCAATACGAGTATGCCTCTTCTTCTGTTGATCCTAATCAGAGGTGGAGGTGAAACAAACCTATGCAGGAGCAACTGGGAGTATGGTGACTTAATCCTTAATGAGAATTGTAAGAATGTTTTTCTTATGCAACCTTATCATTAGACTGTCATCAATAGTCAAGACACCGCTATAGAGGTAGTCAGGATTATGGGCCTCTCTTGGTTCATTTAGATCCACTTTACTACTAAATCCAAAGCACAGCACTATACCAGCTACTAGGAAGAAAATTAACTCTATCCCAGCTGAAACCAGGACACTTGGTCACTTGTTAATGTCCCTCCAATGGAGGTTTGCATCTGAATTCCCAGAGTGGTCGATACAGAGGTATTTCTCTAAGATCTAAAGTAGATCTGAGGATGCATGCGCATGCCCAAACATTATCCATGTCTCTATAACATCTCTACAAGAAGACCCCTGTAAACACCTAAATTCAGATGAGACGCATGTCTCCTCTATCTACAGCACTATTACAATTCGCACTGTCAGAAACTACATGCAGATTTGAGATAAAACTGCAGGACTCTTACTTCTCATATTAACCGGATCTATCTCGTATTTTTATTTTCTTATTGTTTTATGCAGAGTTGGAGAGGGCTGTAAAGACGGACACAGATTATGTGGATGTAGGAGCTTGGATACATGTTTTCGAAGTGGAAGACACAATGAATGAGACTGCAACCTGAGAACAGACATAAGAACCAGGCAGGGACTAGACTCAACTGCTGTCTGTCCCATGAGTACCCAAACCACTGAGGTTTTTGTGAAAGTCTCCCTTTTATTTTGATTTTATCCAGGTCATCCACCTTGGGCCTGAATTTTTTCCCAGTAGATGTTAAATTGAAATTAACCTTTTGCTTGCAAGTTTTATTTTGATGATTCAGCATAGTCGGGGGGTGGGGGGGGGGAAGGTTCCAAATCAGCTTAGTTAGATAAACAAAGATTAAAGCAGTGTTGGAAGAATATAACTGACAGAACAGTCAGAATAGAAACCTGGTTGATTACAGTGTCAGCTGCTGGTGTTTCACTTACTAAATGAGATATTCATGATCTCTTTTTCACTTAGGTGTTCAAACTATAGAAGGATCTTTTCTTTCTCAATGACCCTTTCATCCTTTTACTGACGTTTATTCTTCTTTTTATTCAATTAACCCAGAAAGAAAGCTTCTGGCAAGGCAAGTCAGCTGCTGTCTGTAGAAAGGAGACATACAAATCTTGTCACATAGCTTTTATTTTTATGGTCAGGAACCCTCAGGCCCAGCATTAAGGCAACTTAGACTTGTGTGGAACTTTACTGTCTCCTGCACACTGTGAAATAAGATTACATGATGGAGAAGATGAATTTACTGTGGACATTTAAGCTCAGAATATTAAGCTTTTTGTGCAATCACATCTCCTCTCTAGCTGTGTGGCAGAAAAGCTAGCCACAAGGCCCTTGACAAATTAGATATTACCACTTCTAACTGTGTATATTTAAGCTTATCAAACTGAATCGTCGCATTGTAACTGTGCTCTTATGCAGACAAGGACTCCATTTAATAAATGCAGTGCCATTTAATAGTAATTAATCACCCAACTAAAATGCCACATTAAGGTCAAAGAGACCAGAAGACAAAAAGAAGAGAACATTAAATTCAGCTGACAAACATAGGAAAGGAGACTGTAGAGCCAAAGAAAGTTCTGAGACATTGGCACTGCTAAAACATTTAATCCAAACTTCTTAACTTTCCGTTCAGTTCAGAAGTAATCACATTCACTTGGTTCAGAGCAAGGTCATTTTTGTAACTTTTAAATGAAATTTCCTCTTTGCGTGTGCAGTGACAGCCCATTGCTAACTTGGAATTGTTGGTGCATTTTACAGATGATGTATTCTCTATTCTCAGTATTTGCTGTTTCCTTCCTCCCTGTTTCTTTTTTTTTTTTTTTTTTTTTTTTTTTTTTGGTTGCTGTTATGATATTTTTCATTTGGATGGAATATTCCTCAAGATATCCTGAAATAGAAACAGCTTGGAAATGTAGCTTTTCTGAGGTGGAATGAAATTAGTATGTACAAAGAAGGGTAGAATAAACCACCATTTTCAGTCATGTACTTTACTAATTTGAGAAATAATTTAGAAATCTTCCTAATCTTTGCAAATTGTGGCGAGGTTCAAAAGCATGCTGCAGAAGTTTTTGATGCAGCAGCTGTTGGTCCTAGAACTAACAACCAGAACCTAAGCATCTTAGAAAGTCTCAGGTTTATGGAGTATATAGTATGGAATTTTATATCATGTTACAACTGTGTAGTGATTTAGCATTGAATAGCTAAAGAAAGAAATTATTGAGTTGAATAATAAGATTATTGGTGAACAAATTCTCTTAAACAGAAACTCTATATAGGGGCTCTGTTTCAGAGGAAGTGCATTTACCACCTGCAGAAGTAAAAATTTATGGAGTTCCTTGTACCAAAGATATGGAAAGTTGCATAAAAAGTAAATATCCATTGTTAATTCCACTTCCTCAAGGCTGTGTTTATCAACTTCAGCATAAGTGTATGAATAGGTTCATATATGTTTACATTCTCTCTCATGTGGTGTCCCTTTTCCTTTCTTTTGTAAAATGTAGAAGTAAGCAAGCACTATCCACTTTTAAAAGATATCTTTTGAAACGCCATGAGCTAAATAGACTGCTTTCTGAGCAAGAAGAAATGAGCTACTAAAATACAGTCAAGCATGAAAATATATTATTGTCAGCATACGTTACAGAATTCAGACAAACTGCTTCTAAATAGACTCATTCTTTAAAGCATCTATCATTTCTCCTTCCTGTTCCAGAGTTCTCAGTTTCATGTCCAAGAATTTTTGTATTAGTATTGTGAAAAAGAGTAATTCTTCAAAAATTACTCTACGTTTGGCAAGATCTATCTTTGTAACTTCTGCGTCAGTCCAAAGAATTTTGGCCTTTCCAAAGGTTAAATATTATCTTTCAAAATTGTGTAACTCTGGCTTTCTCAGGAAATGTGTCCATTTTCTAAAATAACCTTTTCTTTCATTACCTTTTACGTAAAAAAGTTATAATGGGCCAAGTAATTATAAATCATTTGTTCACATGTGAAAGCCCAAACTCAGGATGTTGAATTATTTGGCATTCATTTCTCACACTTAGCTGTATGATAAGTTTTGACTTTAGTACAGGTCATGGCTGTGACACATGCAGGGAGGTATCTTCATGCGTGAAGTAGAATCACAGTTTATGCTGCTAGTTACCGTGCATAGATGTACATTTCTGTTTTTAATGAAGGTTTGGATGATGCAAAATTTGAAAGTTCTGATGTTAACACCTGAATGACCTCTACAGGCTTTCTAGATGAAAAAAAATTCCATTCTCATTGTGTTATCTATGTTTGTGCTGATTTCTGGAAGACCATATTTTGCCTTCATGCAGTTCACTGTATTTCTACCCAGCTTCCGTGGCAATGCCGTAGACAAGAATCTATCTCTCACTCAGCCCTGACAATCCTCCAAGAAAAACTCCCCTTTTCATGTTTGGCAGTATAGATTAAAAAATTACTGTGTTTATTTCATAATCCAATGTTTTTCAAACTGTGGTCTGCATTCCAACCTAGTGGGCCATCTTTAGTGGTGCTTGGCTGGCCTATGGTCTGCAGCAGATCCTGTCCTCTGGAGGGGCTACATTAGGGGTGACATCCTCTGGCCACAGTGCAGCACCACAGCCTCTTCCAAGCCGTGTGACCCATAGCACCTGGAACACAACAGGGTCCTACATTAGACCTTGCAGATGTATGAATGAGCTGCATGAGATCAAAACAAAACAAAAAAACAAAAGCAATGGGGACCCATTCTCATAAAACATTTGAATGAGAAGAATTAAAGTCACCCAGACCATCTGAAAGCTAAAGATTCATAATGTTGGGAGGTCACTTCTGAAATGTAATTCCACTTTTTGTGCTTTGTTTATTAAAAACCCCATCTCAGAGTCTGTTCTGTCATGTGGAACTGTGTAAGGCACCAGCGAATATCATAGGAAGTTGTTTGTTCTCAAAACCTGATTTACACTTTGTTTGAACAAACAAACATTTGGCTACATGGCAACTGGTAGTTGTAGCAGTAGGTGATTTGCCTTTTTTTAGGCTATTTTCAGCAGCTAGCGGACAGCTCGTCATTTCTGTAAGAGCATTTCACAGCTTATAGCACAGGCATTTTGGAAACTTTGAACTAGAGTAGAACACTCAGTGACATTTACAACATTTCTGCTCCTTAGCGACTCTTTGCCTCTGCCTCTGCTTGTTTCTTGCATTCATCCTTTCATACACCCTGGCTCTGGCCTTTCTCCTCTGACTTTGCCTTTGGTTTCTGTCTTTGGTTTCATATTTCCTGCCCTCTCTCTTCTTTCCAACTCCTATAAACTTGCTGCACCTCCAAATACGCCTTCTACTTCTCCTGCTCTGCAGGCTAGTCCTTCTCCATTGCCTCTCTGCCTGGAGCGCGCTCAGAGTGGAAGGGCTTTGCTGTAGTTTCCATTCTTTTCAGACACCATGCTCTTGCTATCTGTTCCCTCAAGAAAAAATGTGTTCAGCTCCTTGTAGCTCTAAATTGAAACATGAGCTTCTGACAGACTTCTGGGGGAGCAACTAATTCATGTGTGTACACTCTGAGCATCTACAGTTGGAACTTTTGTGGACCCTTTTGGTTAAATACGGGTGCAAGTGCACTGCTGTTGCTTGGGTGACCTTGCCGAAGCACACTGTCAAACAAACAAGGACACAAAAAGAGAGAGGGAAGGGGATACCTGCCACAGGAAAAAGAATTAGCTGAGTAGTCAAGTGTAGCAATGCAACAGGCAAAGGTTGTGATGAGAAGATCTTGTCCTTGCCACCTGGTTCTAGCAATTCCATCTGTGACATGTATTTATCTACTGGAAAGACAGAGAGATGAGCTCTGCATGTATGTGATACATTGCAAGAGGCTTCCTAAAACATGCAAGTCTGAACATGTGGCAGGGAATAAATGCTTCTTTATTATATATCCCATGTATTTGAACGGCTTTTAGAAAATATTTATTTGTGAATAAGACTTATTAAGCAAAAATCTCATCATAAAATGCATCTTCTTTAGCCAGAGGTTTGGCTCTGATGTACGTAGCAGTGTATTATATGCACGTTTTGCGTTTTCTTGTGCAACAGTATGGGTGCAGCATGGCGTCTTACTTTCCACCTACAATTTGCCTGTGCTCTGCCCATCTTTTTCCACGGAGTTGTTGCCAGAAGCTGGGGCTTTCTGAAACCAAAGAAATACAGAGTACTTTGTTGTCTAAATAAAATGTTGTAGCTTGACTTCTGCTTTCCTATAACCATATGTGACTGTGACAGGAAAAAATGAACACTTTTAAAATGAATTCAAGTTTAGTTTTAAAAAAAAAGTATTTAGCAAGTAGCTGTCACACCTGCCTGCATTTGACACTGTTTTTGACATAAAACCACTGTTGCATTTGCCTCACTTGAAATTCCCAAGAAGTTATTTGCCACAGTAGATCTCAGTGCAGAAATAAACCATAAATCCAAATGCTAATTTAATCTTCACTAAGTGTTTACGTGAGGGTGATTATGCCAGTGCCTTCCCATAGGAGGAAAAACCAGGGTGCTCCCATATCTGAACTCCCACCCTCCCCATGAGCAAGGCCTAATTTAACAGGATTTTCCAAGCTAAGATTAATGCAAAAATCTAACTGTGATGTCATGAATCGGGACAAATACTTTTAAAATCCCCATGTGTCTAGCAACTTACTTGTAGCACAGGAAAAGAAGTCCACTGGCTTGCAACGAGGGATAAATATGCCCTCAATATAGTCCTCCTCTGAGCCTTGGGTGACACTGGAGCCTTTGAAAGGCTCATCCCCATTGCATCTTTGATGGGGCAGGGAGTCTGAGCAAATGTTGCATATATACATGTATACACGTACATATATAAATGCTGTACAGCCCAGTCATGGTATGAGGGAGGCAGGCGGGTGCACTTGTACTGCCAACAAAGTCCCTTTCTTTCCAAGGCAGTCGCCTGCTCCAAGAGCCCTGCCATAACCCTCTTGCTGAGGGCTCCTCGCCCCCTCGAGGGGATGGTGTTCCCCAGCCTGTACCTGTGCTGGGATGTGCTGCATGTCTTTTATTTGTTTTCTTTTGGTGATACTGCCCCTCTTGGGGGCAGGCGCTTTAGTGAGATGGATCGCACTCAGGTAACTGGCAGTTCAAGGAAGTCCTTCCCTGGGTTGTTTACACCAAGGCGTTTTAGAGCAGCCATTTAGCTTCCACCCCATCCCACCCCGCTGACCAGCTGTAAGTGTAAAGGCCGCCAGCGGGCCCGCGGGTCGCTGATAAACTAAACCCCCATTTGGCAGGCAAGGAAGCCGGGATGATAAGGATGTTGATTTATGTTTTATCTGTCACTACATTTTCAGTAAAGCTGGGCAGCCAGCCTTAACGGAGCGAGGGCTGTTATCACCTCTCCTTAGCCCTTTAAGTGCAGCAGGCTCTTTGGTGTCTCTCTATGAACGCCGCTTGGTTAATTGCGAGGGTAAACAGGACGCTCAGCCCTGGCCCTCCCTGTACTCTGCTCTGGTGGCACTTAGCACAAAACGGGCAGTTTTGGGGAAGGGGTCCAGGTCTAGGGAGGACACATGCACAAAAGAGGGTTCGTAGAAGTACTCGGCATTTCCTAGAGTTGTTTCTATCGTTTAAAATGCATTGCATACCTTGAAGCAAATGTAATAGCTGGCTTAATTGGAGATAACTTCACCGAAGTGGCCGTAGTTAACGTTTATGTCAGCAGTGAATGTGCCCTTCAGCACCAGGCACCTCAGGTACAACTATTCAACATAGGAAAAATCCGACAACATTAATTACTGGGGAAATAAATGTTGTGAATTATATGTATGATTATGTACCATTTTCCCCTCATTTTGGAGGTGAACGTTATTTTTTTGAAAGCATTGTAAGATTTTACACATTATATTTAATGGCAAACACATTTTTAGTTTTGAGAAGCACCACATGCCTTTTGGGGCCAGTAGAAGTGCCCACAAAGAAGAAGCTGGGAAGAGCTGGGAGAGAAATATGAGCATTAAAATACTGACGTATTTTGGCAAAACCAGAACACAGAAAATCTGAAAAAAATCCAACCCAAAACCTAAGAAATTCTTTACATCCTATGCAAAATGTTAAAAATACAACTCTTTGCTTTCCCTCATCCCCTTCTGACTTCTTTTTCCTTTATTTCTCTCCCTCTCCCCAAATATTTCATCCTACCTTTCAAGTCTGTCATTATATTTCTTTCTAAACAAAACTAGAAAGAGAAAAAGAAGCTAGTTCCTGCTTGAGGTCAGTGGGAACTTTGCCATTGACTTTAAATAGGTCCAGAAGCAGGCCCAACAGAGCATTTTATAGCTTCCTTTATTTATCTTAGGTTTTATTTTGAGCAATGTGTCTTTTGTATGACTGCATTATTTCCACAGTGAACACCACAATAATGGCCTCATATACCTTATTATATACACACGTACTGAGCAAAGCATTATTGATAGTTATGCTCTTTTAAACAAGAGCGAAAGACAATTATAAAAGTATGGCACAAGGAAGTTTATGTGGTGCTGGTTCAGCATAGGATGATTAGTGTTCTCTGTAAGTCTTTGTTTGGTGTTACTCCATACTGATCAAGTACAAACAAAAATACTGTTGGTTACTGAGAGACAGGTGATTAAGAAGAAGACAGCAACTAATGCTTTAGTCAAGGAAGCCCAGGCTGCAGTTTCTTTGGTACTGTTAATTATGCCCACAGCCAATCTATTCTTCCTGATGAGAAATGGGGGAAAAAGTAACCATTCTCCAAACTAGAATACAGTAGGAACCATACTGAAATGTTTGAGCTTATTATCATTAGGCTACTAGGCCAAGGATAACAATGTGAAGTTTGGCAGAAATTTGGCTGGTATTCAGGAATATCAGCAGTGGAGTGTGCCGGCCATTTGTTATACATGGTTCAGAGGCACAAATGGTGGTAGGGACTATTTCTGCTTCTTGTTGATGACAGTTATGAATCTTGAGTTCTTCTGAAAATTGTGTTCAAGGAATCCCCAAAGAGCCATCTCATGCATGGAGATAATTTATCACAATTACGAGTGCAGTGTGTTACAATCATGAGTGGAATAACTGACAGTGCAAATAAATGAAAGAGACGAAGGTGGGTTTGCTGCAAAAGTGGCTGCAGCCATGAATTAGACCAACCAACCTCTCTCTGTCTCGTCATAAAATAAGGTAGACCCCCAGCTGGATAAAAGCCTCAGCTCACAAAGATCTGGCAATGAAGATGGATCAAAGGCATGTTTTTCTCTCCTAGTCATACCGAGTCAGCTGGGTCAGCTGTACTCAGGACACGCTGGTTTGAGAGAGCTGCACCTCTTCATCCACCCCAGCCCAAACAGACAGCTGAACTTATCTATGTGTGGCTACACTGCAGGAAAAAGACAAAGTCACTGTTGTGCCCATTCCTTTCAGTTAGCTGAAGTTAAAACCCAATTTTTCTTCCAGTAAGTATGGCTACATTACTTGTAGGGCAGCTTCAATACTGTTGGGTTTGTCCTCCCCAATAAATTACAGCAGCTGCCTGGAGAACATATAACTCATTTACTTCTGGTTGTTACGGAAAGAAGTCTGCTGATAGACAAAATAGGAGCATTTATGGAAACCCACTGGTGAGGAGGGGCCATGGAGCCTAAGGCTTCCAGCAGCTGTAGTCCTTCCTTCTGAACGGGGACACACAGACACTGTGTGGTGCTCAGGGTGAACAGCAACATGCCACAACATACACAGTGGGACTGGTGGTACTGCTTTGCACCCGAATACGTTTCTGAGGATGAAAACAAAATGTAGTCATTAGTTACCACAAAAATATACTGTTGGCAATGAAGTATCTCTCTAGCAAACTCAAGGGAAGGAGCAACTGCTTGCTGGGATAGTGGCCCTGGCTGCCACATAACAGCCTAGTATTTTTGTTAGGCTGGAGCTGAATAAGAAATTCTACAAATATAATCTAACTTTTTTTAAATGATAGATTTCCCACAAGCCATCATGGCTGCTGTCCAATGTGTTTGCTTTCCCGTGTATTTGCTGAAAGCTTTCTGCAAACATATCTTCAGTGTTCACAAATAAATTTGCCTGACTGCATATTTTTCTAGTGTTTTTATTATTTATTTGTAGCAGAACAAATTCATCTCTTATAATTTGGATCTTATAATAAATATGTAGTCTGGAAATGCCGTATATTCTTGCACAGGCTTTAGTTTCTGTGTTTTCAAGCTTTCCTACCAGTAAACCGAATATTCGTGGAAAATGGATTGAGAAAGGGTGTCAATAATACTGAAATAAATCTGGCGTTTTATTCAAGTGATTATCCAGGAACATTTTTTGGCCACTTTCCGAACTTCTATTAAAAAAATATTTTTTTTTTTTTAAAAAGGAGAGAAATGAGTCCTCCCATCCATTTATGAGTTATGCCATTTCAGAAATTGCTGTATTCCATTACACAGTCCCACACCCACTTGTTTGCCAAAATACAGTTTGCTACTGGCTGGATCCAGAGCAGCCGCCTTGCCCCAGAACAGCTGCTGGTGCTCTGTATTTGCAGCTTCCCCTGGCTCTCTGATACTCCATAAAACTGTTTATATTCACTGTAAAAGTATTTTCACTCTGTTTGCTTAGTGACCATGTACCACAAATATTCTCTTCACCACTAACAATCATGAAATGAAAATGTTTACAAAACTGTATTTAATGCAGTACCTAATAAACTATAGAAATGTTCTGAAGTGAATGCACGTATGTGAACACACTTGTGTATGAACAAACTATTTGCCTAATTTTTCTGTGCAGCAGAAAGCTGGTGATGTACTTTTACTAGGACTGCTCCAAGATTGCATGCATTTGGTGTCTGCTGCCTGGTTTTATAACTTTTTGAAGCTTATTTATGGCCTGTGGAAGAACTGACGTGTGAACAAGGCTAACTATTTCTGAAGCTTCTTTTGGAGCCTTGGCCATATCTATTCAAGATCACATGTTTATGCTGCATCAAAGTGAACTCATTGTTTCTCCTACCTCCCATCAGGTGTTTGAGCTCATTTGTCCTGCACTGCTTTAATACTATCCATCATAAACAGTTTACATATTTCTCCCTGCATTGTTGCAACCTGATGCGTTCTGAAAGAGGCATTGACCCACAGCTTTTATTATGGTGACACAGTTGAAAACATTTGCTTCAGTATTGGAGGGCGAATATTTGCTTTTGAAGGAACTCTGCTCCATAAGAGGGAATCATACAGCACATTTTAGTTCATCGAGTTAATTTCTACTACCCCGAGAGTCTGAGACAGACTTGTGTGCTGCTCTGCTTGCAGCTGACTAGACTTTCTCAGACCATACACAGGATGGCTGAGCAACACTTGGTAGCTTTCATCCATTCCTTTGCTACTTTCATTTGGTATCTCACACACAGTATGTATTTCCAATGCCAAATCCTCTTTATCACACTCACAAAAGCAGGCTGTGATGTGTTGCCAGCGGGAACAATGCGCAAAGGAGTAAAGTCTTGGAAAGGAAAGCTTTGCTGTTGCACAAAAAGTAGTCAGATCCAGCAGCAGCAGAATTTGCTCTGTAGCTGATCTGTTTTCCAGGCAGGGTGGCATTTACGCAGAAGAACCGTGGTTCCCCTTATCTCTCTGAACTTCAGAGACTGTGAAGCTGATGTTTGACCTATTGTAGTTTGTAGTTTGGCTTAAAATATTTGTTCCTTCTCTAGTGACCCTGAAAAACATGACTATTGTCGAAACAGTAGCTGGATTTATTTTATGTCTAGACCTTGTTCCCACAGTTCCCTGCCTGAAACAGATTCTTTGGTTTGGTGCTTTTTACTCACACGTGTGAAGAGTAATACATATATGGATTCCTTATTTTCATACTTTCTGATAATCTTGCAAATAAAATACACTGGAGTTATTTATTATTAGGATTTTTTTCTGTTTATTAATTTATTTACCACTGCTAACCAAGGGCATAACTGAGGAGCCTTCTGTTGAATTTCTGGGTTCAGTTCTTTTTCCTGCTCTCATCAAGTGCAGGAACCAACACTACAAGGAGACAATCTGAGAAATTTTTACATCACAAATACACCTCTGTTGCCTCCTACATTACAAGAGCCTCACGCTCCAAAAATTAGAGCCCTTCATCTTGCACGGCAAAAAGGTGTCGTCCCCATAGGAACTAAAGATGGTACGTGCCAGTACTGACAGACCTTCTGCAGTGGAACTGCCAGACATTCTGCTCTTCTAACTGCATCTCAAAGCACAGAGCTTAAGAAACTCTCTGGACTAATAGACAACTTTGGGCTAAGAGAGTTTATAACACACTGGTGCATGATACCTTCTTTTTTTCTTAGGGTTTCTGCAGCAGAACTGTCCTGAATATTGAGACTTTTGTGGCATGGAGAGTTTTGAGGCTTCAGAACAAAATGTTTCAAAATGTCTGTGAAAATTGTCTCCACATCTCTTTGTCTGGCCATACATACCTCCTTTAAAAATACAAACAAACAAACAAACCAAAAACCAAAAAAAACCCCAACAACTTGATTTTGGTATCTCTTCACACTGGAGAATGTGTTTTTCCTTGAAACATTAAAGGCATTGTGCCTGCTCTTGTTCCTCCTTTTATGGTGCACAAATAGATAATGTGTGATTCTTCTACCCAGTATTCTTTCACAATATCCACAATACAGCAGGTACCTCTCTAATTCAATTAAGACAACACAGACTGGCTTCTGTGCACTGAGAAACAGTGTTTGTATTTTGCTAAGTTTCTTTTCGTCTTTGTGAAAGTAGCCAGAGCTACCTCATGCACCCTAAATTTAGAGGAGTCTCTGCTTGTCCAAAGCAGTTCAGAATATCTAAGACTATAAAATTTGTGGGGGAGATGGTTTAACCTCTTAAGCATCCCCATCCACAACTTCAGGAATAACTAACTTTTCCTTAAAACCTGTAGACTGCATATGTTTTAGATTAGTTTCATTTGTGTTTTTGTAGGTTTTATGAGTTTTTGAAAATAATTTTCCTGTTTTCTGAGTAAATTATATGAAACATCTGCCCTAAATTTAATCTATCAAGCTCATAAAGGGAAAAGGCAGACGTTTTATGAGTGATATTATAAAATTTAGATAATTATCTTGTTTGTTTTAGCAGTTTCTATTTTGGTCTCTGTACAGTATTCTTCCATTAAAAAACAATTTTTATATGGTGTACTGGTCAAAAGGAACAGCCAGTGATCACATAAAGCATACGAATAATAATGCTCATGTTAATCAGTAATACTTTATGTATTTTTAACTGAATTATATTGACTGTGTAAGCATAAACCTAATTTCAAGTCTGCTATATGCTTCTCACATTAAAAGGGAAAAAAACCCCACTGCATAGACAGCATATAATTCCACTAACCTTCATTAGCAATGCTACTTATGCAAGTGCAAGTAGGATATATAAAAGTATGCCTAGAGCAATGAATATAAGGCCTATTCATGGTAACCTTTTCTACTGCCTTCTGCATCAGTGCACTGAAGTTCTGCCATGCTGTATCCACTGTGTGTATAAATCTCTTTAATGGAAGGTGAAAAAATATTCTGGGAAGACAACATCCCGTTCATGGCTATTCTTATGTTCTTTACTAGACATCTCTCACTGTCTTGTCTGCTGTCAAAGGCAATATACTGTGCTAGTTTAAACCTCTGGCATGATGGGATTACTCTTGATCCTTATATGGTTATTCTTGCCTTTTTTTTTTCTTTTTTCTTTTTTTTTCTTTTTGTTGTTAAAGGCAGCTGCTTCCATTAACTTTGCAGGACAGAACTAAGTATTGAAGTTAGGATCCAAAACTGATGACAAAAGTATTTCATCTAGGAGAAGATGATGATGGTGTAGTTTCAAATAAAAGGTCACTGGGGTTCCGTTGCCTGTTGGCATCGGTGATGATATGCACCAAACAAACCTTACTAGAACTGTAAGTGATCTTCCTTCTCTTATAGCAGGATTACAATCTTTTAAAGCTTGTATGGATTCATAATATTACAATGTTTTGAATTATTTGGTCAGATACCACTCATTCTGGGTGGCTTTTGGATGGCACTTGTTCCATCCTCAGGCCTTCTTTGAGCTTTTCTAAGTGAGCTGTCAATTGCTATCTCTACTAGTTCAAATCTCTTTTCCTTATTTCCACAGTTCTTTCCTCAAACAAACAAACAAAAAAAAATAAAATTGACTTGGACCCTGTTCTGTTGTGCCGCCTGCTCAGCTTATGTCCCAGGACTCTGTGCTGATCTGGAAACCCAAAATGCATCTAGTTAAAGTAGCTTCTGCACTGGCTTCAAAAATTTTCAAATGGTCTGTAAAAAAGAGGGCAAAACATAAATGAAAGACAAATGGCTGGTAGAAATATAGCATTTTTTTTCTCAGCAATGTAAGATCAGTGCATCTTTCTGAGGGCTATCAATGTTGCAGAGGACCTAAGAGTGGAAGGTAAGAGAAGCATGCATGTTATTTTACAGTGCAGAGAGTCTGCATTCTTCTGCCCCACCCCCCCTTATGTATCAATGGATAGAGAATTCATTCATTTGAAACTTGCTAAGTGCTGCCAGAAGGCAACAGAAAATAATAGCAGTGCTAAAGTCTTAGCTGTATGAATGATACGCAGTTTGTGTCCAGGATCTGTTACAGTTAGTTGGAACTTCAGGGTTTAAAAGACAGACTTTTTGGACCATTGTATTAGTCCAAAGACTATGTCAGCATGGCTCTGAGGTCATGAACTAGCTAAAATTCTGCTAATTCTCCCTTATGGGTAGAATATGCTATAGCAGACATTTGTAATTCATATACTAATAGTTAGGAATAATAGTAATTAGGAATAACTGAATAATTCTCAGCAGATATCTGAATATTTTTTCCTATGTTGTTTGAGAATTCTTTATTTCCACACATTCATCCGTAATACAGATTTACTTAATTTTTTTTTTTTCTTCCACATTTTTCTCTCTACTTATTGCTTCAAATTCGGGGTTTTGTCCATTAGCTTCTCTTTGCTGTCTTTGCCAGTATTCCTGTTCCCTGGTTGGATAAGCACAATAATTTTTAACCACCTTCCTGATCAGCTAGTTGAAATGAAAGAAGCACTACAGACCAAACAGAGGGGTCTGTGACCCCATCTGGATTTCAGGCTCTCACTACAAGCCAATACCACAGCTTCATGCTGAATTTAAACTGCACAAACCTACAATGTCAGTGAGAAGGAGTCCTGCTTCCCCCGCTTCTCCTGTGGCTCCCATCCACCATCCTGGCACCCGTGCCTTGTCCGGTGGCACAAATCTGTGCCACCCCGTGCTGGGTGTCTGGCAGCCATACCCATTACCTGCTCTGTGGGGGCCGGAGGAGGAGCAGCCAAAAAGGGGCATGGGGATTTTACTTTTCAACAGCAGTGGCAGCCTCTTATCTTAAGCTGATCATGAGTCTGCAGGCTGAGTAACAGTAATAGGAAAACGTAGCTGTCTGCCTCAGGACTGGCTGTTTACCATTTTTCTCCATTACAGTAATTTCTGGTAGCTGACTTCGATATTTATCTTCTCTACTTATGGGTCAATGACCAGTCATTCAGACTTTGATTTTTAGCAAAGCTGCACTGCCGTGTTGCCACTGCCTGCTTCCAAGCCACACCAGGATCCCTGAGAAACTGGCGGTCTTTACCGTGCTTCACACTGAAAAAGTCACACTTGCCTGTAATCTCATTCTGGGAGTAAGAGCACTAATGATGTGTATGAGAAATAGTAAGGAACATTTCTACCTAAGAAGCCAGGGAAGGAAAGAATGTTTAAATAAAATGCTAGGAGACTCTGAGAGTTCTGTTTTTTCGCAGTGTGAGTGGAGCCAGAGGGCAAATGCTTCCCTCCTGCCCTCTGTATATCCCACCAGCCCACTGGAGTCCTGAGCAGGGAAGGGAAAAACATGCTTTTAGGACCTACCAGGAGAGCTGACTGAGTCTCCCTATTCTCCTGTATGTGTAAACCTGGTATAAGCCAAATCAGTGCGCAAAATTAAAATATTTTATCCTTTATACGTTTTCCATAATACCATTTCTTTCAGGATTTGTAATGCCAGAAAGGATTGCCAAGCTTTCATCTGGTTAGCTTACAGGCTGATTGATGAGTTTGATAATATGTGTAGTTTAATGATATTTACGCTGTTTGTCCAACTAGGTATATTAAAAGAATGTTGAGAAAATAGTAGACGTGCTAAAATCCTATGGTAACAGCTCATACATTAGTGGTGTTTCGTTGTGAACAAAGTCATTTTTCAGCCGAGTCATAAAGTAGCCTAAAAACAAGTGTGGCACTGTTTGCTTCAAATGAGACTGTTGCCATGTGACCACCATTCATCTGACATCATTACTGACATAGCTTTCGTTAGTATGATATCTGATTAAGGCTCCCAGCCATGGTGGAGCCAGACTAAGTAGTCTGAGCGAGGTGGCTGAGGAAAGTTAATGTGTCAATGTTGCTATTGGGTGAGAGTGTCTGCTCAAAGTTTCCTTTGGAGAACAAGGATAGAAATGGTTGATGATCTTTCTAACGGGAATCTTCTGAAAATATTTGAAGATCTGGTAGTAATTAAAGATGTACTGAACTCGAATGAGACATGTAATCGTTTCAGTGAAACATAAAGATACCTTTTCTGCGTGAGGAAGCGTGAATATGACTAGGAACTAAAAAAATACAGAAAAAAACATGAGCAAGGGAAATGTAGTTGATCATGTACTTGCAGAAAACAATTACATAAATCTCTGTCTTGTATGTGAATAAATGCCTGGCTTGAATACGTAAATAAACAATCAGCCCTGTTTAGGTCTAAATTTTTATTTTCTAAAAAATTACATAAGGCTTGAAGAATTCTTGTTACCTAAGGAACAAATTGTTTTCGACAGGCACTCTAAGATACATTTGCAGCATCCATCTGAGATAGGATGAGCTCCACTATTTCTGCTTTGGCTTTTAAAGTCCATAATGATTTGTACTATATCTAGTGATTTAGAAAACATATTGACTAGCCTGCTAAAGCGAAAAACAAACCAAAACAAAACAATGTAATTTACTTTATGTAATGGGATGACAAAAAATTTTCTTTTGGCCACTCTGTTTCTAAAGTCTGATATTAACCTGTGCTCTAATGTTGGTTTTGGACAATGAGCTTCTGCTGATTTTGTTCAGTTTTTTCTTTTATAAATTAAAGTACAGCACGTTATTTTGCTTGCGCGGACACCATAATGCTTGATGTATGTATTAAGGTTTGAGCTGTTATGGGACTAACATAACTAAGACACACCCTCCCTTCCCCCCCCTACTCCCTGACTCCTCGAGAGCTAGAAGCATTAACTTCTCATACCTAATGCTAAATAACTGCTCAGGTGCCTTGGAAGCCCAGTTTGCACTGTCACATGTGAAAGAGAAGCGTAAACCCCACTAACTTCCATTGGGAAATGTAATTTACAGTGTCTAGAGTCCTTTGGAAGAAGAATTTAGGTAATTTAAAAAAATATATATCTATTTTAATATCAAAGAGAGGAGTTAAGAATTTGGCATGGGAAAGATGTGACACTCAGCAAAGAGTAGATTACATATAGTTTTCACAAGCCTATTAAGGTCAAGAGAATTTTTAATTTTGATGATAAATGATGATCTGACCCATAGTGTCTGAGCACTAACTTTTTCTGACCAGAAGTCAGCAGTTCAGGAGGTGTGCGGCATTTCCATGGCAATGTTTCTTAAAAGCACAGGGCCTGGCATCATCAGGTGATAAAGTCTTTACAAATACAAAAGGGAAAATCCAAAGGGTATGGCTTCAAGGAAAATTGTTCAGATGAGTTCTTTGGTTTCCTGTAAAAATATACTTGATGAATAGATTCTATTTCAAAGAAATACTGAAATTTTTGTGGTACGGATTACTCACTCACATTTGAAATGTTTAATGGGTAAGACCCAAATTAAGATGGCCTGAATGCTGTATAACCTGGCCTGTAGCCAGCCAATGGGAAGTACTAAGGTTTTATGCAGGATTAAGTTGGTGCAATTTGGACATTAATCTTCTAACAGAACCAGTTAAATAAATGGATAGACTTAAACACTGAGCTGCATCTTATTTTGCAAGAAAGAAAAGTAGTTTGTCCTATCTTCATATACCTTGTAAAAAATTATTAAAATAAATTTGTTTCAGCTCAAAAGAGTAATGGTAAAATCACTTTGAAATTGTTAGGAAAATGCTGAGTATTAATCTGCTATAGCCTTTAAATTACTGTCCATATACATTTATTCTTCTTTTCCTTTAATTAGAAGAGGATTTAAAGTGATTCATTTGACGTTAGACTCACCAACACATTACTTAGATGAAATCACACTTAAGAGTGCTGTAGACTGGACCTGAGTAGCCTGGCTGATAAGGCACTGGTTTGTCATCTACAAGACCACAGTTCAAGACTTCTCTGATTTCTTAAGTCAAATTAATTTAGTTATGTCAGCTATGCTGCCATAAGATGATAATCCAAGCTGCATGGATGCCAGACATACTTTTACCTTCTTTGGCTAGAATGAAACTGTGTCAGAAACACTGGGGGTAGCTAGAATTCATTTCAGGTGTGACGAGGAAACTGGAACATTTTAATTGCATGAACTATAAAATAAGTGTTAATATATGGTAGCTCCCCTGATTCAACTGGTCTAGTATTTTTTTTCCTGTAAGACCCACTAAAACCCAAAGTAAAACACTTCAAGCCCACTTGAACTGTGGTTGGATCTAGGATCTGTCTGTTAAGTTTACTTAAAAAAACCCAACAGCCAAACAAAAAACACCACCTTACTGCCTTCTCTGTTCACGGTTCTAGCATGTGTTACTATCCTGACTCGGCAGAAGAACTGATCACTTTGTGTGTTTCTAGGATCAGACACTATCTTGCAAACTGTTCGTCTGAAGACACCCAGTCTCCACTGGAAAGCTCTTCCCCCTAGGGCGCCTATTTCCTCTATGAATTTCCACTGCAACAGTAAATCTTTTCAGGAGAGATATGAGGACAACAGAGCCTAAATGCTTATAGAGAAAACACAAACATTCTTGTGCAAAAGTGACTCACTCGGTGAGAGATAAAGGGGCTGGAATTTTCCTAAGGAAACGTCTTATTCACTTGTTTTCTGTCTGTATCTCTGTCAGAAAAAGCTCTTATTTCCTCTGCTTCTTCAATATTGTCCATTTCAGTCAAAATGTTGCAGAGAAGGAAAGGTCTCAGAGATGTAAAATACCTTCCAGTTTTGTGAAAGCATGGAAACAAAGCTTTTATCAGTCCCACTGATAAAAATGATTCTCAGCATGAGCTGTCAGAATATCCACTTATGCGAGAACTGTCATGAAGATTCAGACTACAACATGTATGTTGACCATATCACTATCATTGTGCACAGATTTCCACCCCAAAGTAAGTATGCCATATAGTAATAGAAATCAGCATAAACTTAGAATGAGACAATTCGGATTCTGGAATGAACTGTCAAGTTTATGTAGCATTTCACAGAGATCTGGAAACATTGGTACCGTTCAGTAATATTAAACCTGGAAATAATGAAGGTAAGATAACATCCCTCCCTATTTTAATGCCAAGAGAAGGTATTTAAGCCTGTTGTGAAATATTGAGATATCAGGGACAGAAAGAGAGGTGCAAATAAAACTTTGGCAGTCGTATTAACTGTAGGGACTCTGTCTGTGTAGTCTACTTTGAGCATGGCTACTGATAGCTCAGCTTGAAAAGTGAATGATCTCCTGAAAATGTGCCACTGTCATGTTATTTCCAAGAGGCCTTGATTGCTGTGAAGGCACGCAATTCCTATTCACTGTTTTAAAATGTGCTTAATATTAGTCTTCTCATGCAACTTTTACGTTGATATCTCAATTATATGAGTTACTGAGGTGGTAGCATCAGTTCAGTTTTTGCAATAGTCTCAGTGATGATCATATTTCTCAGGAATGATTGTCCACAATCCATCAGAGCTTGTAAAACTTTTACATTTATCATAGAGCAAATAATCTGGTAAGCAGCCAAGCCTTCATTTTCCACCAAAGAATACTAAAAAGAATCCAATTCCTGGAATCTGATGCAAATGCGTTTTCCGTGAACTGCTCTGTCTCCATGCACAGTTCAGAAGACGACATCAGAGAAGTTATTTAATGAGTAAAATATTGTTGTTTCTCCCCCTCCCTCCACTAGAATTCAACATATCAAGTTTTCCAAGACACATATGATATTTTTAATGACTTGAAATACTTTCCTAATGATTAAATTCTGCATAGCTGTAGTAGGTTCTTCCAGACCTTTTAGAAGCCAATATAATGTATGCAACTGATGATAGGCTATAAACATTCATTTTAGGCAACTAAACGCAATGTTTGGAAAACTGAGTTGTCCATATCAACTCTGTTTAACAACTTGTGTGATAGTCATTCCTAAAATTATATATTATGACTCAATAAAGCCATTTGGCAGTGCAGTAGTGCTGTCCAGCTGTCTGTGCTGTCCAGCTACTTGAAATTGCAATGTCTACATTATTCAGTTGCATTTCTGCAACACTTCTGAGTCATGTAGAGTATTTTTTGCCTTGAAATTTGGTAGGCTGCTTGACATTTAAAAGGTACTTTTTCAAGATTTGTGACGTCTAAATAAATTGCTCTATATAATGTGAAAGTAGTGCTTTTGTGTTAGTAGTGATTTCTGTTTCCTGTATTTTTCATGGTTCAATAACTTCCAGCTTCAAAATACGGGGTCATGTTTTAGCGTGCAGTGGAAAGCTACTGTCTGGCACTTTAAATCTCGAAAGTTTCAGGTGGTAACTATTACGTGCACATATAGGCCATCAGATAAAGGCCATCTTGGCCAAAGACAATGCTGTGACAAAGTGCCATCTCCAGTGCAACTTCTGCCGTGAGGCAATTTTTCTCAAGAACTCATTTTCTTCAGCACAGAACTGTTCATTAACAGGAAATATCATCAGCTCTTCTGCATGCACAAAGCAGTACACGGGCATCTGTCCCACTAAGCATCTTCTGTGCTCTATAGTGGCTCAGCTACAGCAGTTGCTGAGAAATTGGACATTACTGCAAAATTAGCATCTACACTGTATTCACAGGCTGACAGAGGTATTATCTTTCTAAGTCACCTTCTTACAGCTTCTGACAAGGAATACAGATTTTTATGTTGCAAAGGAGTTTCTTTTATACTCATTCACGCACCACCATATTTAGTAAGTTGAGGCATTTACTATAAAATCACCTTGTCAATCATATGGTTTTCAATTTGTTCCAAGAGTTATGAAGAAGAGACAGTTACGACATAGGGGAGAGAAGGAGACGTCAGGAGGGAGATCATTGGGTTGTATATCACCGTCCATCCCTTCCAAAAGATCTGGTCTCCCATGCCTATTTGTCTCCAAAAGAATTAGGAGAACCTTTCAGGACTGCACCAGACAGGGATGGCACAGGAATTGAGTGTTGATTCTGTAGCCTGAGCAACCAAGCTCACCCAGGCTTCTGACCGTTCCTCTGAGTTCATACCTCTATGCCCAGCGCGTGCCGTTCACCAATGCTTCCTGCAGACCCATCGTGTTTTGGTTTTCACTTTTGGCAGGAGTAGGGCATTCTGTCGTCTTAGGTATCTCCCTCCTTTTTTACTGCATAGCCAACTTTCTAGTTCTTCTGATGTCTTGACTCTGTATCTCTGCTTTTAAACTTACTTGTAAAATTCTTCCTGTTCTCCTTTACATTTTCCTTCTCCGTACTCTGGGTTCTAGCCTTTTGCTCATGTTTTCAAGTTCACTTTTTCATTACTTCCTCTTCATATCTGCTGTTGCTGTGGTGACTGCTGCTTCTGTCTTCCTGTAGTGGAGTTTTTGCTTCTTCCCACAGGCTGCTCTGGAAAACTCTTTTTTTAGTAGACTCTCAGCCATTATCTGCTCACACATAAGATTAATTTGCTGCCTCTGAGGTATGCAGGCAGTAGAAAGGAGCAGTAGCAGTATTAAACAGTCTGGAGAGCCTGGCTGTTCCCTAAGCAAGGTTTTTCTTGTGTTTTAAATTGTGTGAAAATCAAAGCATTTGTGTTTATGGGTTCCTGGAACATTTTGACACTTATTAGCTGAAGCACTCCTAACTTGTCATCTTACAAAAAGAGAAACTGGGCCTGGTGTTCGATTTTGCTTCACTAGGCCATTCAGAAGCTAATGGCATGATATAAAAAAAATAGATATAAGTGCTGTGGAAGTGTTATGGAAGTTGTATTTTTCTCTCATATGACCATATCATTTCTTCTCAGACTTGTCCTGAGTACCATTCAAGTATGCACCTTATCAAAGTCCAAACCAGAATGGTTCGTAGTCACTTACTGGTGTTTCAAAGTTGTTTGTTTAAATTTGGTATTTTGTATTTCCAAATGAAATAACTATGCATATTGAGGTTTGGTTTTTGTTGTTTTCCCAAATGAAAACCTGGACCTAGTGTTTTGTTTGCTATATCGCTACTGTAGGTCTTTGGAATATCTTGGCATCGTGGTGTAGTTTTCCCACATTTCAGAAGACGCCATGAATAAATAGCTCTGCACAGATCAGTTTGTCCTCTACTTCATTATGCTACTGTAATTAATCCAACTGGTACCTTGAATCTCAAAGAAAGATAGAGTAGATCTGGAAAATATTAAGAGAGGGGTGACAGGATTGACTCAAAGCAAAGAAAGACTTCCTTAGAAAGAGAGAAAATAACATTTTAGGAAAGAAACAGAATGGAAGAGGCAGAACAAGAAAGAGGCCAATAAAATTGTAATTAGCATGGAGAAGTTAAAAAGACATCAGTTGTTTGCTATTTATTGAATATTGGAACTAAGGGAGATCAAAGCAAACAGAAGGAGAAGAGAATCTTTGTGCAGTTTGGTAGTTCAGCTGTGAAACTCTTTGCTAAAGGATTTGTAAATGCTAAAAATGTCCGTGGTTTGTGAAAAGGTTTGATATGTTCATGGAGGAACAAACTGTTTGATGTGACTATGCATAAAAAATGACTTCTGGTTCAGGAAATCCCTTAACTAAAAAATAAGCAAATTCTCAAGCTACCTTCATTTTTATAATCTTTTCTATGCATGCCACTTTTGGAGACCAAGTAGTGTACTACATGTACCAAAGGCAGTCTACTTAGTACTATTTTCTTTTACTTCAACACTTCACAGAATTGTCTGACAGGTGATTTTTGGTTGTTCTAACAATGGTGTTTCTACCCACCAATTTTAAGTGTTTGCAAATATTGTCACGCAGAGGCCAAAGGCAAGAAAAAAAGGGGAAGAAGAATGCAACAGTTTGTATGAACTTACTATTAATCAGGAATCGATACTTCAAAAGATACTAGTTCCCTCTGACTATCCTTCCTTGATTGGTATATATTCAACAACTTGGCAAAATTCTGTCTGTTATAGGCTCTTTTGAATTAGAAGTATATAATATCCATTGTCAAACTTCTGCATTTGAGAACTTTTTGAATAGAGGGAAAACTGTGACCATGCCCCTGAAATGCATGATGTGGATTGTGAGTAAAAGCCCAAGCTGCAGAATCTACAGACACAGCTGTTGGGAGGGTATTTCCTGTTCTAGTTCTCAAGACAGATTTGGCAAAATGCATTAGTGGGAATCTGGTAAGGAAAATAGACTTTTTCTGCAGGCCTTTAATCTCTGCAAGCTCTTGAAGAACTTGATCATTCAGAAAAACTGGCACTAGAATTTACCGTGTACTTATTATCTGTTTTATTGCTCTGTTCAATTTTGTTTTAATGAGTACTGTTAGATAATGTGAAGTCTAGTAGTAATGTTAGATTTCTTTCGAAGCGAGTTTAATTTTCATTTTGATCTTTTACATTTTGCCTACTCTTGGCTTTATCATATATAACCACATTTTTTTGGTTTTTTTCTGTGTGCTCTCTCTTGGAAGTTGCGTTTAAGATAAAAAAAAATTCAAAAGAAAGCTCCTACCAAAAAAATTGACAGAACTTAATATAGAAAGGTGCACTAGAATCAAGGGAGATAACTTTACTAAAAAGTTTAATACTAACATAGGCAACAAAACTATTATTTTCCCTCTACTAAAAGGCATGTATACGTAGACTTCTGGTTGATTACTTATTCTTCTCAATTTAATTTTTAATGGTAAGCTAACATCTAACAGAAGACCAAAGGAGTTCAAGAGCTGTAGAAATAACAATTGGTGACTTTATTGCTTGTAATACTCTTCCTTATCATTGGGAAAAAAAAAAAAGGCTAAATCTGTTATTTCCTCTCTTGCAACCCATTTTGAATTTGGGCCAATGTGGGTGTGGAATTTGGGTGCCACCTCAGACTTTCAGTTGTCTGTAGATCCCATTACTAATCTGCCATATATAGTTTGGCACAATCCTGAGCTAGGCCTGTGTGTAGATTAGGAAAGTGGCACTAGCAGAAATTTAGGTCAAGAGGTGGCAAACCCCTGTGTAATTGTCTCCAGTGCTCACAATTAATTCTTAGAATGACACTGAAGACAAAGTTGTAATGACAAGGCCAGACAGGCCCTCATGGGGTGAACAAAGTCTCAAAATGCCTGGAAGGTTTGGGAGGTGAAGGTCGTAGGAGCAATATCGGGCCACTCCAAGTCTATGTCATAAACTGTCAATAAAGAGCTCTTGTGTGAAGCAGACCTCATGTTTTCTCTGCCTATGTTTGTTTTTCACCAGCACCCCATCAATTCACAGTGCAGGGTTAATAAAAATCCACACAAGTCTCAAGGTGTTTCCTTTAAACTCCTTTGGAGGTTGTGTAGATGGACAATAAGAGGCCACTGACTGAGTGCTCAGAGCCCTAGCGGTCTCTGCTCTTTGTTGAAGTACATTTTAACCTATATTGCATATCTCTGGCATGATTAAACTGTGAGGTTGCGTTTTTAATGAAGTTTATCTGAACAAAAATTTTGCATGTAGCATAAATCCCAGGAATCTGTCACAGGAGGAAGACCTGAATAATCTTGGCTACACTGCCAGCCTATCTAATCCTTTTTATCACTGCTTGACAAAGACTAACCCCCAATTCTGGTTAAAGAGAAGATGAAGCTCTTCTTACTGCTCTTCCTGGCCCTCGATTCATTCTTATTCAACTTTTTAAAAGGATGTCTATGACCTTTACTCTCATTTTGTCTTCCTACATATCTTCTGGCTGTCTTCAGATTCCATGACATTTTACAACATTGTGTTTGGGCTGAAAATTCATATTAATAGCAAGGTCGAAAGAAGCAAAGACTAATAACTTGGAATCACAGCAGCTATTCATCAAGTTTAATTGCCGTCAGGTCTACTAGAAAGATAGCTGATTTACCTACGCTGCATTACACAGTAAGGGAGTGTTATATGTACAATACCAGAAAGAGACAATTATTTTAGCAGGTGCACACCAATTTGTGGTTGAGCTAATTTCTAAGATAATAAGCTAAGTTCCCTTGCTCTGTTTTGGGGCTTTAAAAATAACTTTCTGAAAAAAGATCAAGGTTTTGCATAGCTTTTATGACATTTTAAAGGTGAAAATCCCAAGGGAAAAACAGAACCAAACAAAACCAGAAAGCACAATAATTAAAAAAAAAAAATCATTTACAAGTCAGTTAGTTTTACCAAGGATTTCTCTGACCATCAGAAAATTTTGTGCATGAATGGCAGAAAGCCAGACTGATATAGTTCAAACATGGCTTTTTGGTACGTCTCACTAAGTTAAGATACAGATAGAACAACTGAAAATTATTTGATCAGTTGTCTGTCAGCCCCACAGGGCTCCACGATGTTTTATCTCCAATTCTAGTAATTTAAAAGGTCAAATGATTTTTTTTTTTAAAGAAAAGACAGCTAAAACAGAGTGTCAGGAAGAGAGATAAGGAAAACCCTTTTATGTTTGAAAATATAGTCTTATCTTAAAGTTCACTTTTCTTTTAAAAATAAAGGCCAGCTCCAAAAAGAACAAACATCATTTTATTCTGTAAAGGAAGTAAATACAATTGGTGCCTTTTTTCAGTAGAAAAACACAAACATGTTGGTTTTTCTCTCTCTCCTTTTTTTTTTTTTACAATTGTTAATCCATCACCTATCATAACAACCGTGGTTTTATATAGATGTGTATTTTTTTTTCCATGAATGGCTTTAACTTTGTGACAAAATGTACCTCACAAAAGAGAACTAAACCTGAAGTTTTAGGAAAGACTTTGTTATATACAAGCTGTTTCATCATTGGATTCAGAAATTATCTTGTGGAAAAGGAAGTTTTAATAAATCATAAATAGTAAGATCATGACTGAGAAAACTATCTAGACCTCTTTATGAATAAGAGTATTCATTTCTCACAACTGATCATAACACATTTATTCTACAGGAAAGTATAACATTTTTCTAGTCTTCTAAACAGCACTATGAGACCATGATCTTAAAAAACTGTCTATGTCACCAACTCAAGCATTATACTTCAGTGCTTCTGGGAATAGCAGAAAAAATGTGCGATAACACCAGTATGGATAGTGAAATATATGAATCATATACATGTTATTGAACATACTCCTAAACCTCACATTCTGATTAATCAGCAACTACCGCAGTTGCACACAGTGTTGGCAATAAAACATAAAACCATTTGATACTCTGAAACAGAGAAGTTTTCTACATGTTTTACAATCTGTTGAACACAGTGTACTGTAGCTGAATGGTTTTAAGACAATTTACTTAATTCAGTAAGCAAATCTTATCAAATAATTTTCTGGACAGTAAAGATTTCTTATTCTTATATTGACTGGCTGCAGAATTGTTCCTAGACGTTTCTGTGTTGTTAAAGTATCCTCTTCACCTTCTTAAGCTCTTTCTTGCACAGAGCTTTTGCAAGGAACTTAATGAAGATTCCTTGCATAGTGATTAGAAGTGCAACGTTCAGGAAAGGAAGAGATACTTCTGTTAACCTCCTGGGTGAGTCATTAATTGTAATCTCCTTTGAAATTCTTGTGGAGATCTATCTAGGGTGCTTAACAGAAGATAGGATAGAGAACACATGAATTAATGTAAGCTAATTAAGATACAAACAAAACCTATAAAAACATCTAAAAACATCTTACTAGCTGAAGACTGCTAAATCTGATCGAATCTCTGAGGTATTAGTGTTAGTGATGACCTCAGGACCATACATCATGACCTCAGGACCATACAGCACATTAGCTGCTTTTGGACATATGTTCTCATCTAAAACAAAGTAGTTCTCAGGATTTAACTGTCATTTTCACAGCCCTTCAGTCTTTTCTGATTTAGTTTTATCCATATTTCACATTTATTTCAGCACTAATGTGCTGAATGACAAAATATATAATGCTGTATATCTATCAAATGAGAAGTCTGCGGAGTTTTTGGTCATATATATACAGATACCATGGTAAACAGAGGTTAATGAAAAGTAGTAGCATTGAGATGTTAGAGAAACTGTGTAACAAAATAGAGGCTGTCCTACAATGGTTGTTTAGGACCCACTGAAAAGGTATGAACGTAGCCAAAAGTATACAGAACTGCGATTCTCTTTTACACATTTATATTGCTTCCAGATTGTTTTCTTCTAAGGACTTTTCATTTCCCATAGAAATCATTGTATTTTTACAATCCAGTTATGATTCACTATTATGGTTCCAGCTGAATTTCTTCCATTCTACAAAAATATTCTGCAAATATTGGCTAGCATATAATGATAAATAGTTCTGGCAATTACAATATGTTTTTGAGAAATTTTCATATACTTCTTAGAAATATTTATTCTTTTAGACACAATTTTCTCTATTTACAGGAAAAAAATCACAGAAACAATGCTAGACTTATTTTTAAAGTTCTCGAACCATGAAGCAATAGTGTCAGATGTTACCAACACAGAATCATAAATAACTAATAATTGGAGACAATTATTTTGAGTCATTGCATTGACTTGAAATGAATTTTCTATTAACCTTGATAGCAAATTCCATCACCTCTTTTTGTTTCCTCTGGGGGAAAATTTTTAGCTGAAGAAATAAGCCATACCTATTTAATGAATTATCCATTACAAATTATTCCTTCAATTCCAGTCATCAGGTCAAACTTTTATTATTGCCTGGGAAAAATCACTCACAATCTGTCCAGTACTCTGTTTTTACTTCTTCTGTGTTTACCACATGAAACAGGAAGAATTAGATTTGTTTTGTTGTGCAAAAGCAAGAGGAAATATTTCTGCAGCAAACAACATCCAATCTTCCAATTTCCCCAAGTGAAAGTTCTGGTCTATCAAAAACTTAGTTGCTACTCCATTTAGGTTAATATTTTACAGCAGAAAAGTGAGGCATTTTATTGAGCTCCCCCAAATTCCCCCAAATAGCACTTTCTCACAAAACCATGAAAAAGTAACTTTCAAAACCATTGGTATTGTTAGCAATGTGCTAATACTTCTATTGAAATAAATGGACAAGGTAAAACCTTACTTCTATACAGAGTTTCCACTTTTTGCATTAAACACATTTGGTAAGATGCATAGTTCAGATCTTCCCTTTTTTAATCCAAATAATGGGAGATTTTTCAACTAGTTCAAATCGCATGCAATATGGTCCACAAGGTTTTAAGCTAGGGACTAGGCAAATGATTTGGCTAAAATAAAACTGACCTGAAGTTTTATGCAAAAATGAAACAAAAATTTGTAACTTGCAAAAATCTGATTTAAAATAATCTGCAAATGTAATATGTTACCGTTGGGAGGTAAAAAAAGTCATTCTTGTCATATTTGCAACAAAGTTGCAAAAAAGTCTACAAGGCCTACAACCTTACTATTGGGGGCTTCAGTTGGTTCAGATAAGCACCCAGAGTTTTATATTCTTATTTAACTGAACCTTTAAGCCTTTTGAGGTTTGCCCATCTCCAATTTAAAAATCCTCTCTGGAGGGAAGTTATCCAGCTGTAAGCTCTACAAAAGGACACCTGGCAAAACAACATCTGCCTGACAATGACTTAGGCTGACGTATGTGCACATCCAATTGGACCTTATAGCAACAAAGTGTTTTACATATTAGTGTACACTGGGGAGTCCTGACTTCTGACAGAAAAATATGAAGGCTTTTACACATTAAATTACAGTGAAGCTGTATCCACAGATGGTGCAGGTACAACATGTGCTCTTATACAGATGGCAGGTAAAGGAGGTCATTTCCATAACTGCTTCCTTCTGATTTCCAGCATTTGCTTTGATGCAGTTGCTGCAATTTGACATCAGCATTTTCGGTAGGGGTTAGTTCCAGCTGCTGATATGGCACTGACTGGAAGCCTGAAAGCTCTAGTACCGATGCTGAGGTTTCTGTTGACACTCCCAGATGATGAAGTATCATTCTCTACTATTATGGCATCTCTTTCATAAGGCACGGGGCACAGTTTGCTGTGGTTTAGCCAGTTGGGAGAGACAGACACTGAGTAAGTTAACAGGGTTGCTTTGAGATTAGTCATCTGGAGAGCTCGCAGAGTCATCACTATGTGCCAAATGGCCATGCTTTGAAGATAGGGAAAGTAAATCTTAAATGGTCAGGTTCTTGAAAACAAACAAAGGAGCTTTAATTCTGGAGGAACAAGGACTGATACATAGCCTGTTTTCTTACGTTGACCTTTGTTTTAAGATTATACCAAAAAATCCAGGAAATATTCATACTTGGCCAAATTCTAAAAGCAAGACATGGTCCAGCTGACCACTAACATCTGAGGGCTGGATAGAAGGAAATTTACCTCCTTGTAGGAGGCAGGATTTTTTTTTTCCCCCCAAGCAGTGTATTCATCTGGATACACAGTCTCACTCTTAGTCCTCTTCTTTCTCAACCTGCTTGAGAGCTTTATGCTTGTGGGAGGCTGTGAACTGTGTGTCGCAGGGCTCTGCTTAGTCTTCAGGGACCAATACTGCTTTTAGAGGGGCAGGTTTGAACTTTTATTAAGGTGGCTTCAGAAGACTGGCAGGGAGAAAAGCTGTCTATGAGAGCTACTGAAATCCTTGGCCTACTTCTAACAGGCCTAATCTAAACCCAGGTTGTCCTCAATTTTAACATAACCCTTTTACCCCTCTTATTTTGGCATCTGCAGCTCACGGAAACGTTCCTTCATTTCCAAACAACAAGGAGTGGTTATGTGATAGTGTAGGATTAACAGGGAATTAGATGTTTCGTGACAGTTCCAAAAGCAAACTTGTATAGCCTAGTAGTAAGGAAAAACGAGTCAGAAATGTGAAGTTTGCAGAGCTTGCAGCAGGAGGGACAGCAGGTCCTGCTGAGAGGACATAATCAAAATCGTGCCTCTGTTTCCAAGCTGGTCTCATGTTGTTTTTAACCTCTTTTACTCAGGGCATGAAACTGTTCATGTCCAAAGCCTGAAGTGCACTGTATATAAAATCTGAGCTGCCTCCTCCAAACCTTGTATTTCTGTGAAACTTTGTGTTGTGGCACCTCGCTACCTCTCAGCCTACTTTTATACTCCAGACTTTTCCAAAAGCTTAGGTCAGTCTGTGGGATGTATGGTGAGGTGTGACTAGGTGTGACTCAAGTTGGGCTGTTGGACAACACTGTCAGCAGAGATGAGCATCATCAAAAGCTACAGCTGTCTTCCTAGCAAAGGTACTGCTCCTAATGCTAATCCCTTCTTTTCTATATTCACTGCTACATGCTTTTTAAATGTTGAGAATTCTGAAATCAGATTTCTTTTCCTGGAAACCGGTATAAGTGTCGAGTAGATGCAGGCTAGACTGCATCTGGAACAAAATAGCCTTTTGGGTTCTGACCTTAAAGACCAAGGCCAAATCTTTTAATGAGAACTCAGGCAGTGTCTTACAGCAATACAACTGACATGTTGTGAGGTTTGTATAATGCCTACTAAACTGAATTTCCGTCAGGTTATTGCATTTACACACTTCAGCAGTGTACTTTTTATTCCACTTAGCTATATTTCATTTAACTCTTTCTGTGTTAACAAATGTTCTGTTTCAATTTTTTTTTTTACTATATATATTTTTTTTTTTAAATTTTGGTAGTAGAGCAAAAGTCCTGTAAGTCATTAGATTTTTACAAATATTGGAAATATTTGGAAATAACTGAATAGCTTCCGATTAATATCCCAATGTCAATGTCTGAGAGAAAATTTGACACAAACTCAGGAGAAGGACCTAGCAAAAAGTAAAGCTTCTCTGTTTCAGCAGAAAGCTCCAAATCTGACTAAACAGCCAGATGAAATATTGGTTCGTTCTTTCATGAACAATGAAGATTTAAATGACTGTCAATGTAGCTTCCAATTAAGGTTTGTTAAATTGTTAAATTGTCAGATTAAGGCAGATAATAGAAAGGATAGCTGTGAAAGTCAGGGAAAAGTAAGGCTAACGGACTGAGATTGATCATGTCATTCAAAAGCTTTATCCTGGCTTGGTTCAACCCAGAGAAAGGAAAAGTAGAAGATGGGAACTTCAGGTGTTGACTGGAAACTCTGAGTTTCTAGACCTTGGCAGCACAAGTCGGGGTAGCAGAAGATGACCAAAAAACATCCAAAAGTTGGACAGAGCTGTCACTGAACATATTGCAAAATGTTATTGGAGACCTCAGTAACAGGCAGTTGTCCAGAAGGAAATACCTCATCACTTTGGGTGTGTGAGCTAATTATAGGAAGGACAGTATGATTACAAATGTAGGTGGAAAGTGCTATCAGTTTGTCTTGCAGGTCTATAATTGTACCAGGACCCTCAGCTGAACAAGACTTAAAGATGTATCTCCTAACACTGATAGCACCGATACCACTGACTGCAAATGTTTGTTCTCGCCAGTTACTGAAGGCCAGGCAGCTATTCACACGTGGGCTGCAATACTGTTGGCTTTGGTGGTCTTGATATTTCTTTGTTGAAATGGATCAGAAGAATTTGAAAAGAACTGAGAAGCTGCTGGATTTTTTCCAAGTTTGGAAGAAGCCAGATGACTGTATGCTATGTTTACTTTACTTATGAGACTGAAGAATGAGAAATCTGAATTGACTGGACAGAACTACATCAATTAAGCATATAGGAATGTATTCGTTACGCTAAACTATGCATTTAAATTTAAATATTGAACACCAGTACAACATTTTAAAGAATGGCTACTAGTAAATCCAGCTTCCAAAAGGTTTTAATTAAAGTTATTTTAAATACTACTTGCAAAGTTTATATTTAAAATGTTTTCTGTGTGTTGACTGCAATAGGTTTTTCAGAGATTTCTTTATGGTAATGTTGAGGTCTAATCTTGTATTTTCTTTTTGAAATACTGTAAAACAACAGAACCTTATGGTCTGTTTCAGCAACAAGTTAAGGTGAGGAGCAGAAGAAAAAGGGCTGTAATAACTGTGCATAATATTTCCTCATCACCCCTCCACCATTTCAGTCATGCCACAGATATCTGTGGAACCATATTCCAGCTGTTCTCAGACTTTCCCGTTTCTGGAAGCCTGCCCCTCCTTCAGCTCCAACCACAAATGTCCACACAATAGAAATCCAGTCTTCTTCTAAGAGATCAGTCCCAGACTAACCAGAGATTACACCAGAATGTCTCTGTTATTTTTTCACTGCCATCTAAGGACCTTTGGAATTACAAAATCAGGCATGAATTCATTAGCTCAAAGTGAATCACAGAATCACAGAATGTTAGGGATTTGAAGGGACCTCGAAGATCATCCAGTCCAATCCCCCGGCCAGAGCAGGAACACCTAGATGAGGTTACACAAGAGGATGTCCAGGCAGATTTTGAATGTCTCCAGAGAAGGAGACTCCACAAACTCCCTGGGCAACCTGTTCCAGTGTTCTGTTATCTCACTGTGAAGAAGTTTCTTCTCATATTTAAGTGGAACCTCCTGTGTTCCAGTTTGTACTTATTGCCCCTTATAAACATTAATGAGGTCACCCCTCAGTCTCCTCCAAGCCAAAGAGACCCAGATCCCTCAGCCTTTCCTCATAAGGGAG
>VWYH01006721.1:362687-407197 GCA_013399365.1 Pampusana beccarii | reverse complement strand
TGGGTGAAATCAGTGTGCTCTGCTCCCTCCATGAAATGCCTGTACACCAATGCACGCAGCATGGGGAATCAGCAGGAGGAGTTAGAAAACTGTGTTCGATCAAGAGATTATGATCTGGTGGCAATTACAGAGACATGGTGGGACAGCTCACATGACTGGAATGCGGTCATGGATGGCTATGTCCTTTTCAGGAAAGACAGGCCAGCCAGGTGAGGTGGTGGAGTTGCTCTTTATGTGAAGAGAGAGGCTACAATGTATTGAGTACTGCCCAGACATGGATGATGAGCGAGTTGAGAATCTGTGTGTGAGAATTAAGGTGCAGGCTGGCAGGGGTGATACGGTTGTGGGAGTCTATTACAGGCCATCAGATCAGGATGAGGAAGTTGACGAGGCCTTCTACAGGCAGCTGAGAGCAGCCTCACAGTTACAGGCCCTGGTTGTCGTGGGGGATTTTAACTTCCCTGATGTCTGCTGGAAGGACTACTCAGCAAGCCAGCCACAGTCCAGGAGGTTCCTCCAGTGCGTTGATGGTAACTTCCCCGTGCAAATGTTGGATTAGCCAACTAGGAGAGGAGAAAAAAAAAAAACAGTGAGACAGCAACACTTTTGTGAACCAGCCCTGGCAGAACTGTTTGTTAAAGTCTTTCCTTCATCATAGGTATGGCCAAGCTGCAAATCAAAATGATGTCAAAATGTGCAATAAACCACATTTTAATTACCCACAAAAACCCCCACAGAATTGAATGAACGTCTTTCCTGATCTGTCTAAAATTTAGGCAACTTGCTTGATGACAATAAGCATTCCAGTCACTTTCAGATGCCACCAACCATCACTTGCTGCTGCATTACTTCATATTTGAAGTTCCTTCTGCCTTTCCTTTGCTCTTTCTTTTTTGTTTAAAAAAACTTCCTACCCTGGTGTTTAAATACTGGGGAAAGCATTTTCAAGTGTACGAAGCTTATGCAGAATACCCCAGATTTTCTTTAAAAAGGAAGAAAAAAGAATAAACCTTCGGAGTCCTGTTGAGAATTTGTATATCTGAATATATCTGATTCCTGATGTCTATAACCTCAATTCTGACTCCACTGGATTCTTATTCTCAATAACTGCTGGAAGCTTATAGTAATCTTAAGTAATATTATATCCTACTTCATTTTTACAGCATAGCACACTAAGCGTACCTTTACATGGCTCTTGACCACAAATACTGTATTGTTTAAATACATAAAGGTACTATGCTAGTGTGTGCAGCCACAAATTAAACCAAAACCAAAAAAACTGATAAACCCAAACTATATTCACATAAGTTACTTTAGACTAGTCTAGTATATTTTTTTTTCTGAAGAAATCCGATTTTGCTGCAGGATTTTTTACAGGTTTACTGCAAGAGCACAGGATTTAACCAATGCATGCGAAATAGAAAGAAAAAAAAAAAAAAGAAAAGAAAAAAAAAAAAAAAAAAAAAAAAAAAAAAAAAAAGAGGCAGATCCTGGAAACAGTAACATGCACTGGTTACACACTAGATTTTAGGCTTGTCTGCCTAAGTAACAGGGAGCAATTTTAGCCTGTACATCTCATTTCTGGACCATATCTTTCATTATATCTTCTAAACTTTCTTATGTGCTAATGTTTTTTTAAGGTACAAGTTGTTTTGATTCCTGTTCATGTGAGTTGCTTTTCTGATCCTGATTAAGACAATGATTGCTCTTCATCTAAAAAGAAAATCTTTCAAAATCAGTTAAGGTGATCGTTAAATGCTATTGGGATGAAATATAGGGATAGTCACAAGAATTTAAAGCAAATTATTATCAGTCTTATCACTGTTATATAAGGATGAAAACTATGCAGCCCTCATTATACAAGGCACAGGGAATAATTCAATTTCTCCATTATCATGATACTAAAAAGCTTACTAAATGCAGCATATTAGGAGGTGTCATTCTCATTCCTAAGGCAAAAAGACAAGAATAGAACCAAAAGGTGACACTTATAAGGGATTATTTTGCTATACAACTAACTGTGATATCCCTTTTTGCAAGAAGACATTGTAGCCAGTTCAGAAAGATTTTTTTTTTCCTTAAGATATTATTTTGTTATGTAGAACATCCTGTGCAGTCAGGGCTAAAATAACAAGAGTTCAGGGTGAGTTGTAACTATCTGGCTACAGATCTTTAGCTTGCCTGTGAAATAACTGCATAGATAAAACCCCCCTTTTTTTTTTCCAGGTATCTTATTCTATAGCAGTCTTTCTATACCAAATGTATTTCCACTTTTTCCAGAACATAAAGTCTTGTGAGGAGTGGTTGGAGGAACTGGGGCTGTTTAGCCTGGAGAAAAGGAGGCTGAGGGGAGACCTTATCACTCTCTACAACTACCTGAAAGAAGGTTGTAGCATGGAGGGTGTTGGTCTCTTCTCCCAAGTACCAAAAGACAGGATAAGATGAAGTGGCCTCAAGTTGCACCAAGGGAGGTTTAGATTGGATATTAGGAAAAATCTCTTCATGGAAAGGCTTGTAAGGCTTTGCAACAGGCTGCCCAGGGAAGTGATGGAGTCACCATTCCTGAAGGTGTTTAAAAAGACTTTAGATGAGGTTATTAGGGACGTGGTTTAGTGCTAGATTTAGGTTACAGTTGGACTTAATGATCTTAAGGGTCTCTTCCAATCAAAATGATTCTATGATCAGTACTGACCTTAAAGAAGAAAGTATTACAAAACTAGCTGGTCTAGAGGAGAGAGATCCTGCATGGCAAGCTGCTAACAATATGATCAGTAGCTTTGTGTAGAAGGAGGGAAGACTAGAAGCAAAGTCTAGGATAATGAATAATGTTACTGGAAGGACTATTCAAGTTATCATGATATGCAGAGATTTAATTTTGTTCCTCTTTTGGCCACAATTAATCTTTGTCCAAAGAACTTGACAAACGATAGTGGAGGAAATAACAAACAAGCAGATAGAGATGACATATGAGTGATGATGGTTGCTTGCAGAAAAAAATATCTGTGCTTTGATTTAAGCTTTATGTGCTATGGCTGTGTTTTTCTCCATTTCCATGACAATAACAAGAGAAACAGTATCTAAAATCTTGCTTTAAAACCTTTGCATTTTTTTTTTCTTGGCTTGTACTGGATAGGCAAAGTCAAAGGGTAGTGGTTATATTCCATGTGGATAACCTAGGATTAGAAGAAGTGTGGGAATACTGACCTATTGTTCATTCATTTTAAAAAATTGACTTTTCTGTAGAATCACTGATTTATTTTCATCTTCTAACTGTTTGCACGCAACTGCTAAAATAAAATGAGTGCAAGGCGGGTAGGAGAAAATGCGTTTGATAATGTCTCAATAATGCGTATTTAGAGAAGGATGAACACAACTCCAGTCTGAATGGGTACGAGGAGGCTGTGTGTTCATGACTGAGTCATACAAATAGATGAGTCAAATAGTACTAACAGGGAAACAACTCTTAATAGGTTTGGGAAACCAGTGCCTAATTTATATCAAAATAAATAGAGGTGGAATATATGACTTGCAGAGGGTGATAGCAAGCTATGTTAAGAGATCTCACCCCACATATGCTCCTCATCTTCTCACTTTTATCAGAGGATTTGGTAGCACGTAGCCCAGCCCATGTATTACAGTAAATCTGCAGGCTTTGGAGTAAGAGAACTTCTTGATTTGTCTCCCAAGTTAGTCTTATGAAAGACAGCTCCTGTGAGGTCATAAAATCCTTAGGATGTGGGGCTTTAAAATAATTGCCAAAATCATAGTTAGGTCAGTCAAAATAAAGAATCTACCCTAAGCCTGTTCTTGGGGACTGGGGAAAACTGCCACCCTGCTGATGGTATTAGGTGGACTCTCTCAAAAGAAGATGACCTAGAATTCAGAATTATGTATTACTTTCATCAGCAAGGAGCCTTTAATGCATATTTTCCTAAATCCAGCCCTTAAGTAACAGAAAAAGGTAGAATGAATTTAATTTTGGAAGCATTCCATATTTACTTGCAATAACTGCCCTGAGAGACTCATTAATGCTTTAAAGCTTCCTATTAAATCGAAACCTAACAGTATTTTCTTTTTAATAAAATAAACTGAAAGGTGAAAATATTTTGTTTGTTTTTTAATTATGAATGCCAGTCTCAAAAAATTACTCGTAATTTGTTGGATTATTTTATTTTTATGTCTTTTCACAGGCATCTAAATGAATAATGAAAAAAAGTGTAATAAAAACAAACAATCATTATTCATATTGACCTGAGGCGTTTAATGAAAGAGAAGACAGTCTAAAGAAACAGATTTCCTATAGCTCTACTTTCTTAAGTATACTAAGGCAATTAGGTTTAAGAGGAGATAATTTTAGTTCACTGAGGTTGCTCTTTTAAGTCTTTCTGGGAAATTTGGATTTTCCATTGATTGTAGTTTTAACATGTCACACTGGAGCCAGAGTGAATTAAAGTGAAGAGCTACACAGTCTAAACAAACAGGCCTTCCCATTATCAGAAGCCTGACAACATAACAGCATAAACTATAGTTGCATGCCCACAAGTAATGCAGGAACAATTAAAAAAATAATAACAAAATCTCACTACAATCAATAAACAATATCTGATAGCTTTTATTGAGCTAACTTTTTAAGCTGTCTTATTTTCCGATTTAATATGAAGCTTTCCTACCAGTCTTAAGAAAATACACAAGAAATATTCCCTCCATTCTGTGATCTTCCATTCTTTCTTCTGATTACGTGGTGACATAGCATTCTCTAGCAATTCCCATGAAAGTAACCAACTAAATCCTCAAAAACATTAATGTGTAACAGGAAAACTTCAGTTCTTACTCCATTTTGAAGGATAGTTAGGATATATACAGTATATTTGTTTGTGGGTAGGGATTTTTTAGTAACTTATTTAATACATTGAAAATTTCTACTTTAATCTATGATTTACATGTCTGTATTACTTTTTGTTCAGACTTGTGTTTTCCTTGTCCCTACTAATTTTAACCCGAAGATACATCATCCGTTCTTTGTTTTTTTGTCCCCAATGTTTTGGATGTGCCTCATATTAATTGACACATTAATTCTCTTTTCTTGTTCTGAGAATGGGTACTCTAACATTTTGCTAAATCTCATCTGTGCTTCCTCTGTGCATCTCCTCTACAACCATCATTTTGCTTCCTCTCGTGCTACTTTGTAAATAAATAAGGCCTTAAAGGGTCCAATTACTGCGTGACCTGAGGATCTCCTTCTCTCTAGCATGGTTATTCTCGTCATATGATGTCCTCGTTATGTGTAATTGTAGATGGAAAATTGAAGCACAAAGAAATAAAGGGCTCTGACTCATGTTCAGCAAACAAACGTCTGACATGGTTTCAGGCATTGTCACCATCCTCACTCCCTGCAAGTGTGTACTGCTACCCTTCTGTGAGATGCTCCTCTAGGAAGCTTACATTTGACCTCTTTTAGTTCAATGGTAGCTATAGATGATATCTGGAAGGTGGACCGGAAAGCTGAGGTGCAGACATGCGTGACATAGTTCTGCTCCCTCTCTGACTGCATGGGGCTGCAGGCTTGGTTGCAGTGATTTGGCCACCATGCCACCATGAGTAAGATGTGGCCACCTCAGCGAAAGTTGGTGAAGAGCTGAAGGACGAGATGTGTTTCAGTGTCCTAACAAAAGCTACATTTACTGAACTGTGGTCTCTGCCTCCGATATCCCTGAGAGTAGATTTGCTTTATTGCTGCCACTCTGCTTTGGTTAGCCCTCCAGCAGTGCCTTCACCTAACATCAGTGACAACAGGAATGGGAAAAAGCCCTTTCACCTTTTGTTTTTTGAGTATAAGTTACTGCGGATCTTTTCTTGCTTAAGTTGTGGTTTTGCTTGGACCTATGACAAATTTAAATGGTGAAGTTGACAGCGATGCCTCTCGTGGATCCTCCTGTTCTTTGTATGTACAGACAAGAGGCACTTGATAAAGGCAGTTCTTTGTAGAGTTCCCTAACTGGATGGTAAGCAGCAGCAGAAGCTTTCCCCCACCCGGGTAGTGTTTAAAGATGACTCTGTAGCACACAAAGTGAGTGTATGCTTCTTGACACAAAGTCATCCAGCCTGATGCTGCAGATGAGAAAGGATATTAGATCGCTTCACATATCACCTTGTCCTCTCCCAGCCTCTGTGTTAAGATATATTGTTTTCATAGGTGTTGTTTGTTGATCACATATGCATGGTCAACTACAGCTCTGGAAAACTTCTTAAGAATTTAGACGAAAAGCTGCAGAAACATCACTAGGAACTACCTAAAGAAAGAGAAATCGCAGTATGTGAATTTCTAGTTCAGGATATGGATACTGTTCTCAAAACTATCTGACCTGGTACAAAGCCTAATAGCATTTGTTCTTAGAGTTTTTTTCAAAGTACTAGCACTACAAAGGCGGAGTTTACTCTTCTTTTAATCTGTTAACAATCCTTATTTTTAATTTATAAATGTTAAGTGTTTTTCTGATTTGGATTTTTTTTTTATTTTTCACATTGTATCAGTCAACCACCTACACCCACAAGAAATTATTATTTATATCTTCTATTGACAAATAGCATTTGGAAAGGATAAATGAAAGATGTAGACTCTCATAATGTCTAATAAATAGTAAGCTCTTCGGCTGTTTCATGTTGCTTTCCCTTTCTATAAAAAATATTGTAAGCAACATTAAGCTCAAAGCTACTTGTATATTGTTATGCTTCCATACTAATCATGGCAGTCATCTTTAAAACAGGCAATTAAAACGCTAAAAGCCCAAGTGAACTGTGCGCCCATCCTATTTTAGAATGACCTGAGTATTAGGAGAAAATATTTTACCCAGACTCTTAAAATCAAGACCAGATGCCTTTCTAAATATTATGCTGTAAAGCAACCATATTTTTATTGGACGCAGTACAGGAATTACAGGGTGAAATTCCATGGTTTTTGTTATGTAAGAAGTCAGACTACATGATGGTACGATCCCTTATGTCACTAGAATCACAGAATAACTGAAGATGTCATCCCATCTTCTTTGCTCAAATTTTACTTCCTTGGTTCTTGTGATGTGATAATCCCACTCACTCTCCAGCCGCTGAAGTAGGTTCTAGGGAAAGCTTCGTAGGCAAAGTCTGAATTTTTAACGTAATAAACAAGAAAGCCCCCCAAACCTTGGAAAAGTGTTCCTGTGGCATTTCTACTATGCTTTATATACTTATTTCCCTTCAGGAGCAAACTGAAGAGAATGCGTATCTCTGTATTTGCATTCACTTTAATGTTGTTACCATTAGCCAACAAATCAAGGAATTTATGCTGTCTCCTTATCTAAAGCATCAAATTTATCAGCAAAATTGAAATATAAATAAAAAGAAATAGAATCTATTTCTGAAACAGGACTTCCCATGAATTCACAAATGGCAATTCCTACTGAAAAACAGGTTTTCCTCATATCCTCAAGTTCACTTTTGATGGGATTCACAATTTTTCTCTTGAGCATTGAAAATCTCTTTTCCTTTTCATTGATAACCAGTCTAAAAGTGTATTATTTAAAAGAGTACAAGTAGTGTTAAAACACTTTAAGAACTCCAGTGCCATTAAAACTTGTGCTTTTTTAAACCACATTAAACTATAAAATGAGTTTTCTTTTTTGTTAGGCAAGATTGTTTGAACGGAAGAAAGTTGGAGATCAGTCCTGTTTAATGTAACACTAAAGAACGAAAAAAAACCCCTCACCACCCTACCAAAACCCAACCCATAACAATTGAAGTGGGTGTCAGTGGGAAATGGGACAAACCCATAGGTATACTTCGACCTCACGATTGTTTTCCTTTGGGTCTCAGAAGTCATTAGAAAACTCTAGTACCCTCTGCTGGCCAAGCAATCAATCTGTAGCCCCGGAGCAGGGCAGACATTCCCATGGACGCTGACACACAGGCAAGAAGCTTGCAAGCAAAAGCTGCATTGACTGGCATCCTGTTAAAAGAGAAAAAAACCTAACCAAACCAAACAACACGAACAGCAGCAACAACAACAACAACAAAACACAACAAAACAAACCTCTGTGAAACAACATACAAGAAAGTGTTGCTCGAGAAAAAGGTTTCAGGCAACTAGGAGAGTACTATAAAAGTGAACACCAGTAATTAATACACTTAAAATTACAGCTTTTAGAGGATTTTTGAATATTAAGCCTCTAAGTATGTTAGCTTTGCAGAGTACATTGTAACAGTACTATAAAATAGCTGCAAGTGTGCTCATGCCATTCCTCTTACCGTTCAGGCTGGGATTTGCCTCTGCTGAACAGAGGGAGTGCGGCATGGCTAGTGACCTTCTTTAACATTTAAAAATGCATACACACATATCTTTGAAGTGGAGTACTACCTTCTGTTGCAGAGGTACATGATCTCACTGTTAAGCAGAAATCTGAAGTTAAAAATTTGTTTTATCCACCTAAAATTTGGTGCCTTACAGTTCATGAGGTTAAAGAGGTAAATGGTTTCATGTGTACCAGAGACCCCTGCTAAAAAGAGGACAATAATGATGAGCCAGCCACTTTTGCAGAGGCGGAAAGTAACTGGTTAGAATTGTTAATCTTTTGAGACACATCTCGGGCATTAAGTGGATTCTTCTCATGCAGCTGAAGGAACAACAGCTGGATTCTGTCATCCCTGACTGGGGCGGTCTTGTTAGTGTAGGATGACCTCTGGAGCACTAACACAGATAATACTGGCACCTCTCTCTGCTCTAATCAACTACCAGTCTGAGCAATTCTACAGGAGATGGGGGCATTAAGGCCATATTATTCTAAACAAAATTCAGTGATGGTAGCTGAGTATTGTGACAGCAAAAGACAGATTCTACCTTTCCCACCAAAGGTTTCTAATGCTAAATTTGGGGAATGGTCTGTGAAAACAACACAGTTCCATGTTTTGTCCCTTTTCTTAAAGTCATGGTTTGCAAAACTAGACTGTTTGTGTCAAGCATGTCTAAGCTAAAACTCTCACAGTTTTACTGCCACATATAAAACTGTTCATTGCAACCACATGTAGTTAATGTGCTCTCTCTTCGTCTCCATATAGATTAGAGCTGGCAGGAAAGCAAAGATTTCTGGGCATTTACCTGGAATGTGAAAGACTCAGATTCAAGTTACTGTCCTGTCCTGTTCTGGAGCACAGCATTGAACAGGGATCTCCTAGTGCTGAACTGACTTCTCTTGTGGCTGGACCAATTGCTGTTTTGGTGATGGAGCTCTTGTATTTTGACCATTTTCAAAGAAGCTTCATCAAAAACTGACCACATCTCATGATGTACATCAACTTTGACTGAAAATATTTCCCATTGTAAAGTTTTTGGTCATGGCTAATATAGCTAGCTATAGATGAAAAAAACAAAACTAACAGTAACAAACCTTTCAGTAGTTATGAAAAAGCAAAATAAAGGTAGCTAACAATCAAAAGGGATTCATATGATGCACTGGCATTTGGTGTGTTTCTGCATCACATTACACTGCAGAGCATAGGCATGCCATTGACACACAACATACAAAGCATAGTATGTTCATTTCACAGGTAGCAGCAATTCAGTTTATCCTTATCACTTATATATGATTTATTATATTACAAAATAACCAATATCCATACTGTCAACCAGTTTTGGCTTGCAAATATAAAATCAGTATTGTTTGAGCATTCTGCTGTGCTTGGCCTTTTGTAGCAGTTACAAATACTTTCAAGATCCTTGGAATACAGGAGTGTTGTTACAGTGCCTTGTGCCTGGATGGCTTAGAAACATTGGCTTCAGTCGTGTTTGAGAGTGTTCACCTCATAAATTCAGATCCTACTGTTGAAATCACAACAGAAATAGATGTCTCTATCTGAGGTAAGAGTGTTTACATTTACTATATTGTCAGTGGAGAGAAATGGGGTGTCATTTACCTCCCCAAATAAATATGTAGAGTGCAAGTGTCTAATGTTCTTTGAGAAATCCCACCTTTGATTTACCTATCAAATAAGGAAAGAACAATGATCAAATGTGAAAATTTTGGAGTACTTACTTGCCCATAGTCCTGTAAAGGAGGGGATAAACCCCAATTTTCCAGTGTAGCTTCACTTAATTGGAGTAAGCATTATGTTACACAATCTGTTGACAATTATAATATAACAACACCAGCTTTATTTGTTATACAGCTGTGATTCTCTGTTGGGAGGCAAATACATTGCTTGGAGCGTGAGGCAGGAGTGTCCTTGCAATTGAGGACTACACCATGATGAACACAGCCATGCAGGTCAGATGTGGTGTGGCTTTGATGTGGGGAGAATGTTGTAGGAGAAGTGGGAATGTTGTGTAATTCCTTAAGCTTGTAAAGGGCGTGGAAATTGAAAGCCTGATCCTTAAGAAATTCGTCAACACTTACTGGATTCCTTTAGTAATGCAACATAGTCCTTTACCTCTCAAACTAATCTGCTAAACAGCAGATGAAGGGTCAGTGTCATCCTCTTTGTGAATCACTAAAGCAGGCTTTTCAAATCTTTAGTTTCCATAGATTTTGGTAGAAATAAAAAGGGTTTGGAGGTTCATGAACTCATCAGGTTTACCAGTGAAACTTTTTTTCTTTTTTGGGTGGGACAGGAATGAAGGGAGGGAGAAAGCATGATTCTGACACAACTTTCAGCAGGTAGAAGGATATAAATGTTAACAAAAACTGCAAGTTTTTTATTTCAATTAAAAAAAAATGAAGCATAACTTGTCATCATGGAAATAACCACTAACTTGTTGCTTTGGATACTTACCTAGCCTTCAGTTTAACTTCCTTATCTGCTTGATATAGGTAGATGTAATCTTGACTCTCCATATTCCATATGATTTCCCTCACTGCAAATAAATTATTTTTCTGTCTGTAAGTTCGTTCAAAAAAATGTTTAAAGTGCAAATGCAAATGAGATAAACTTCAAAACCATCCCAAGTTTTGGAGCCTTCCCACCCTGCTGATTAGAAAGATCAGGTTTCAGTCACAGATCCCCTGGGGCTTGTGGTTTGGTGATTATGGATCTTTTGTCGTTGTGGTCCCTGATTTCACCCATCTTTTTGTCCCTGTGATTGCTTCTACTGTTTCTACTTTTTCTCCTGTGAACTTCCCTCGAAGTGTTCTTTTTCTTTCCACTGTTCCCTCAAGTCCTTGCAATGCATTTTCCTGATTGAACGCTGTCAGCAGAGGGAGCATCAACAGCGCAGGAGACTCTCCCACAGAGGCTGCTGGGTCTTCATGGGAGGAACAGGGACAGACTGGCTGAAGCTGAAAGAGAGAAATCTGGCCATTCTATATATCAAAGACAGTTCCATGCTGGAAACTATTGACTCATATGTAAAAGATAGAGAGATCTTTATATTTAAATGGAAAGGTACAGATGCCAACCTACATACATACGAGAGTTGCCATTAAAAAAAAAAAAAAAAAAAAAAGAGGGGCAAATAGGAAATGTAGCATTGTGCTTGAGATCTTTCTCCAATTTATTTTAGATATTAATTTTTTGTTGCATTCATTGTTCAACAAACTCTCTAAAGAGTTCTTTGCTAGTGAATTTCAAGGCTAATAAATTATGTTGAGACTGAGCAAATAAAAAAAATAAACCAATTTTGAATACGCTGGCATTGAAAGAAAATAATGAGTAGTCTGCACTGTCTGGATATGCTGTGTCCTTGGCATATTCTTTCCTTTAGTGAGTCACTGTTTTCTGGTAAATGTTGATTATTCCTCCATGTATGTTTGTGAAAATGTCAGCTAAGCTAGGGTGTTACAATTAGTGCAAACAACAATATATTATCAACACATGCCTAGAGGTAAAAGGTGCACCCTGGATTCTATCTTCATAATCCAATGCTGTTGTATTTAACACCATATATGAATATTTCTGTGAAATTATCTTCCAATATTTTAATGTACAAAATGAGGGATGCTATGCAAAAAAAACCCAAGTAAAAATCACTGTAAGGTTGTTACAAGGAGACAGATGTTTGAGTGTCTCATATGCAATGAGGATAGGACAGAAACATGTTAATGAATAAATTTATTCTGACTATTCAAAAGAACTAAACATTAGAGATAAATAAACTTTTAAGAATCGCCAACCAAATGTGGAGTTCAGGAACCTCAAGTTTTCTGAAGTGATGCTATGTGGGTGCATAAGTTCGTGGTAGGACTTGCCCCTCTCTCGGCTGAAGTGAGCATTTTGTCATTCACTTCATGCCTGTAGCTATTTATGAGTCACAAACAAAATGTTCCTGTGACTGAATTCTCTGAAGAGCCTGATGAGGTCAACAACTTCTGAATGCATTTAGCTCACACCAATTATACTGTATTCAGCTATAGTATATTTTAAAGAGAAAAATATGGTGCTGGCATATATGGTGATGATGCTGGTGCACGTTTTTATTATGGTTTAGTGGTTAGAGTACTCTTCTACGTTTAATTTCTTCATCAGTTTGTGAGACTTGCAGTTCACTGCCCCAGAAGAGGGCCTGTTCAAGCTAAGGGAACCCAATGGTGTGTTCTCAGACCAGCAGTGAATGTTCAGGACCAAGACCAGGGGCAGATGAGAAGAGGACCCTGTCTAAGCCAGGGAAATGGAGGCCTGACGTCTTGCCCTGGTTTCTAAAACCATTTTTCTATTTCATTTTTATGTGAACTGTGTCACCACTAGGCCTATTTGCAGGTATGGACCCCAGCCAGTGTTTTCTAAATGCTTTTACTAAATCCTCATTAGCCCCTGTCTCAGCAAATTACTAAAGCACATACCTAGCATTAAGTACCAACAGTAAAATGGACTGAGATTGTATTATTCTGCTTCATGTAATTGAGGCATATTTATTTGTTCTATCCCGCATTTGTGACGTGTCTTGATATTTAAGAAGCCAGTAGAGGAGGATCCAAATATCTCATTAAAACGTCCTAGCTGTTGTGTGTCTCATATCATGTCAGGTGTGACACTTAATTCTATGTTTTATATGAATTTCATTTTTACAACTTTTTCCACCAAACGAGTTGACCTGTACAAGAGAATTAGCTCAAAAACTATTTTATTCCCAAGTTGCAATATTATTGAATCTTTCAAAGCTTCCTCAGCAAAGTAGGAAAAAATTCAATCTTGCCATGCAAAGGAGGAGTGTGTTGTGGAGCTTGCCATTCTTGGCATAGCAAATGCGTAAGAAGGGTAAAGGATGGCATTAGCACTTACAACTGGTGCCAGCCTTGCTGCTTCTCTGCAAGAGATGGAAAGGTTCTCCTTCCTCCCCACAATTGTTTCTGGTGCCTTGCAACTAGAACCAGACAAAGCTCCCAGAGCTTTGGCATCATCAATGCAGGTTGTGGGATTATGATTGTTTTGTTACCAGAAGTTGTTGGCTGATGTAGGCAGATGTGTTCTTTACCTATGTTTGCATACCACCCTAAGTGCTTCTTGTAAAACACCATCAGAACATGCCATATTTTTTTAAACACTTATCCATTTCATTTTATAAATATAGAAATACTTTACTTTCCTACAAGAGAGCATAAGCACAGAAGGACAGAGTGGTATAAGATCACTTTGGTAGTCTTTCTTAAAGGAAGGCCTTGAATTAATCTCTTCTAAGTCCTAAAGCAGATCCTTAGCAAGCTGATTGTCTTTATTTTCTGTATGTCCTTGTTGTGCTAGAAAGTATTGTAAAGCTGCAATTATCTTTTCTCCTGGGCTGTTCTACAACATATGTATATCTTTTGTTCTGTAAGTTGAGTAGGTACATTTTTTAAACCAGTAAGCCAATAGTATATATAGTATTCCTGTGTTTAAAAATGCCTTTGAAGACTTGTCCAAAGCTCACTGAAGCCAGTGACATCTTTGTTTAATTTCAATAGAATATGTATCAGGACGCGGATGAAAATAGAAACTGTGGTCCTGCTTCTTCATTGAGAATTAAAGCAGACATGCTTGAGGGTGTAGGACATAATTTGCTTGTAGAAGTAATGAAAGAGTCTGGGATCATGAAGACCACAAAAATGACTCAGTTTCACACTTTCTGAAGTGTGCACTACTGTTCATAGCAGTACCGATCTGAACAAAATTTTAACATACAGCTATCTTCTTTGAGGAGATTTTTTCAGGAAATTTCCTTTTCTTTTTAATACAGTAAGGCTGGAAAGGAAATGTATCCCATCATTTGAAATAGATCTAGAAAAACATTGTCATCTACAAGAACATTGTAAAACAAGTGAAAATAACTGCCTGTGGTTTGCTTTACATAGTGATATGTTCATTGGGCCAATGGCTCTTATTAATTTTAAAAAGATTGTTTTCAAGTTTAAAAAAGCTACGTCAAATTGAAAATCGTGTTGAGCCCACACAGTCAAAAATGTTCTGAAGTCCCTTGGACAGATTTGCTGCTAATTGTAGCAACTCTATGTCCTATTAATTAAAGAGAATGATTGAATGGAAATTCTTCATGGGTCAATTTTTAGAGTAGAAATGGAGAACACCCCACCCCACCCCCGCCCCATGCTTTAAAGCAATAGTGACATGAAAAAACGCAATATATCAATGTGTTATTGTTAAAAGAGTTGATTATTTTCTTTAAAAAAGCAAATAAACAAACAAAAACAAAACCCAAAAAAACTCCCACAACAACAACAAAACCAGAGATTGTTGTTACTATTTTTTTTTAATCTGGGAAAACGTGTTGTTTCTGACAAAAGACTATTAAATAAAAAGAAAAATGTGATGGTCCCCATTTCAACTTCATTATAATCTTTGGAGGTTTTCATTTCAAAATAATTTTAATTCAAACATTTCTGTACTGTAAATTATAATATGAGAAATCAACTTTTATGCAAACTAGTTTGATTTGACCTTAAGCAATTTTTCTAGGGAAGGGAGAAAAATGCACACCACTCTAGAGAGTGAATACATGATGCGCAACATTGAAGTCTGCTCATTAAACCCACAAACCTTTCAGCTGCTGGCAGCAGTTCATTCCTGATAAATACAAGATGACTGCGTTGCACCATGAGTGCAATAGTGCTGTGAGCCTACAGAACCACCTTTGAACTGCAGAACACTCGAGCATGAGTGAGACATTTGCTGATGAGATGTGATCAGGCAGAACCATTATTTTTCTTGCGAACCTTCAGTACCATCTGAAGTCAGTACCGTTGTTGCAGATTTACCTCTGGTTGAACTGTACTCTACTTTCGCTGTAAATTTGCATGTCAAGACAACGGAAGTTACAAAAAGAAAGAAAATGGATTTCTGGTATACTATAGACTTCTTGTAAACATTCTGTGCTGTCTTCGGAACAAAAGCCCAAACTTCAGCACCTTCTTGATCATTAAGCTTTCTGAACATCTTTCAGCTTTCTCAATCACCCATCCATCTCAGCAATCAGCCTATTGTTACTGAGGAAATACCCTTCGAGAAGAGTATTAGGAAGTCCATTTCAGTGATTATTTTATAAGGAATAATGACCACTTTGTTTCATTAGTGGCTTTCTGGTTCTAATCAGACATTTATTTTTCACATTCGCCAAACGAGGCTGTACAGCATATGTTAAGGGAAATGTGTGTGTACCATATGGCTAAGAAGAATAAGTGCTGTATAAAATTGAGAGAGTGAAAGAGGAAGACTAAGGTAATATAATAGATAATGAATTCAGCTACATTATATGATTTTATCATTATGAGGCTGCAAAGATGAAGGAATACTGTGGACAACACGTGGATTTTAAACCCCAGTGACTGAGTTTTAGTATTCTAAGCTGCAACTTTTATTCCTTCACCCTGATCAGATGACTCTGTAGCCATGAAATGACAAAGACAGAAGGCTTAATTCTTGTATATAGTTGTACTGTCCAACTCCAGCTTCAGCAGAGGTAAAGCCCCAGTATGTGAAACTGGAATCGCTGTGAAGACAGGCCTGTGATGTGTTGGCACTGGGGTAGGTTTTTTGTATTGCAAAAAAGCACACCGATGCTTTCTAAGTACCAAAACCACATACTCTGGCTTACATTAAAAAATGTAGGTTCCAAAATCAATTTAAAGATTTATTTTAGAACTTGGCTGGACTTCAGAAAGTGGATTTTCCCATTGCTCTAATCATCTGCTGTTAAGGTTTGAAGTCAGGAAGCATCTTGAGCTCAAATCACTAGAATGAATTGCTGAAATAAAAATATTTTGATTTCCTAAGCAGGAATCACAATTTTTAAGAGGTGTTCTTGAAAAAAAAATTCTTGTTAGATAATAGTATGAGATATAGATGAGACATTTCTAGCCTTAATTTAGTGCAAATTGGTACCTGATATTAGACCTACCTTGTTATTATTTGGAGTTTGGCTTATTCTGTGGTCAAAATCCCATATAGTACTGAAGTCTTCAGCCTTGGTATTAACAGTGAAATCTACACCTGGCTGGACAATTGTCTGAATTGCTAAGAATACAAATCTGAAGAAATTATCAGAATGTGTGTGGTAGTAAGGCACTGGAACAGGTTACCCAGAGAAGAGAGAAGTCGTGGATGCCCCATCCCTGAAAGTATTCAAGGCCCGGTTGGATGTGGCTTTGAGCAACCTGGTCTAGCAGAAGGTGTCCGTGCCCATGGCAGGGGAGTTGAAACTAGATGGTCTTTAAGGTCTCTTCAAACCCAAACCATTCTATGACTCTGTGAATGTAAATTGGCACAGAGCCATCTACTTTAATCCACACACAACCTCATAATAATAATGCCACATTTCACAGGAGTGCTAATTTTGAAAGTTAAATACACTAAATGCTTACACTTTTACCTTTAGGTTGTGTATTATACGGTCATGGTTGTACATCATGCAGTGTCTATAATCTTGCTTACATAAATTATAACTTATGATTGTTAACAGCTATAGGTTATTTAATACCAATATCTAACAACTGTGCTCATTAGGATACTAACCCGTGTCTCTCCCTTGAGAAGCATATTATCGTGGTTGGCAATATCAATAGTTCTAGTTAAAGTAAGTAGCACACCTCTGCCCTGATTTTATTACTTAAAGGAAGCTACTGAGAACCCTCCAGTTCTTAATATTTAGTTTAAAATTAGCTAAACATACACAAGACCTTACTTATTGGAGAAACAGAGCTTTTCTTTCCAACTTTTGTTTCAAGTATACCTGGTAGATTTATTGCTTGACTGCTTCAGTAGTCTGACTCCCTGTGGTGATTTCCAAAAGTCTGCAGGCAGGAATACACCCTTACTGCTGCAAAAGATTATGACATCATGTATGCTAAAAAGAGAATGAATGATGTGGTTAGCCATGCATTCAATATATTACTAGAGAGGGGGTTATATGGAAACATGGCCTTTCTGTCAGGTAGAATGAATGAGATATATAATTGGTTTTGTCCTTCTCTTAAAAGAACAAGGGAAAGGAGATAATCTGTCTTAATAAGGGCATGCTTAGAGTTTCAACCAACTAGAAAGTAATATATTTTTAAACATCCATATGTGATCCCCTTATTAAATTAGGATGTTGAGCTAAATTTAAAGTATCAATATATAAATCAGTCAGTCAGTTAAATTAGCCAGTTTTATACTGATAAATGGGAGTTAATAAAGCAATTACTTCTTTCTGAACCGTAAGGCTCTGGTTTCCAAATCAGTTGTATGAGTTATGGATTACTGACATAATTTACAAGTTTTCATTTATGTGACTTATATCCTTGATTTCTGAGGAATTAGTCCTTTATTGTATTAAAGATACAACAAAACAACATTTGCGTAACATTAAGGTTGGGGCAAAGCTACAAAACTCTCTGACTTCTCAATTTATGGTGACACAGTGTTCCTTATTCTAGCTGCTGTTGTTCATAATGTACTGAGAGTTAAGGACAGAATTGTTGCCTTAATATTGAAGGTCATGACTTTTCAATGTGTGTGTCATGACTTATGATACCTGTAGAGTTTTGCCTTTTTTTTTCCTCTCAGTTTTGTAAGCACACACCAGTAGCAGGCAGTTCTGCACCTATGTTGGCCATTCGCTATGAAAGAGGTGATATTAAAACTTGTCAGTGTATTGCCACATAACCTTCACATTTTCTGTTTTTATGAGGCTCAACTTTGAATGGGTTGACGTCATTGAATGGTTGGAAATGATTACACTGAGAGCAAGGTCAATTTTACATAGGCTGTGCCGTAAATAAATTTTCATTTTAATTTTTCACACACTTTTCTACTTTTAATGCTTACTGCCTGGTATTTATCTTATTATTCTACTCAGATAGAAATAACCTATCTCTTGGGCCACACAAGTCTTGAGGAGCTGCACAAACTAGATGAAGTCAGGCAGAATTTTACTGAAGCTCAATTAGTTATTTACAAAGCAGTGCTAAAATTCAAGAAAGAAGTAGTGGTTTGCAGAGAAACTCTTTACTATCCTCTGCTGTGTTACTGGTTAGGAGCACAGTAACATCAATGGTAATAGTCATTATGAAAGAGAGTAATAAGAACATTTCAGAAAGACTTCATGATGCATACTGGTGGTATCTGTGTACTCTAGTTCATTCTGTGTTTCAAAAAAACCAAAACCAAAACCAAAAAAACTCAAATCAAGCAAATAATGTTCTGACTGAGAATGTCGTGTTTCTCATAAAAAACATATTTGGTTGGGAAACAATAAGAAGCAAACTGAAAAATAAAAACTGGCTACATAGTGCCTGAGACATTCCAGATCAAATTAAGGCATGAATAAGAATGTAGACAAAAATGTCAGGCAGAAATAAGGGAATCAATAGCTCATTGAAGCAGAATTCTTGGGAAAAAAATAAACAAGCAAAAAAACCCCAAACCAAACCAAATCCCAAGATTTGTGTGGCCAAGAGTAGGATTACCCGGCGATCTGGCCTAAATGTCAGACTCCATTTTACAGACTAGCAGAGTTAACAGGGGTCTGGTGGAAGAGTAACTTTAGTCTCCTTGTTTGCTTTGTTATGTTTACCTTGCTGGCAATCCAGAAACTGGATTTAGCACTAAGTGTGGAATTAATCTTTTGAGAGATTGGCTTCTATGTCCCAAGTATATCTCCATTCAAATATCAAGAGCTCATAGATAGGCAAGGCTCCTAGAATCTGTCTTTGATAATGGCATGACCAACTTTATTGTGAAATGTGAAGCTAGTGAATTTAGCTACTCACTATAAAGAAATTTTCATTAATAAAAGGAAATTTCCTATGACAAGAAGTTAAGATTTTGTTTTGATTTTTTTTTTCCTCCTGAAATGCATTAAAATACTCTGAAATACTTATCCCCACGTTATTATACAGTAGTATATGCACAGTGCATTATACATTTTAAAGCTCATGGAGTCCAAGCTTCAAATATTAATGAGCCAAAAAATAACTCATGACAGAGGTAGCCAGCTGGTGATCTTCCTGGTATGTGTTTGAGACCAAGTATGGTTTTCAGATGTCAAACTGCATAGAAATGCTTCCAAGGAAATATCATAATGGGTTTTCTGTAATTTTACTGAAGTTTACCCTCAAGCCCTATGTAATTGGATAATATCTGTTATGTCAAACAGCTTCAACCAGAGCAATTTGGCCTGCACTGCTGGCATTAATATTGTCATAAGACAATCAATAAGTCTGCCAGTTTTGCTGGTGTTATGTATCATCTGAACCACATGTCTAGCTAACAGAAAAGTTAATGGATTTAAATGAAATATAAACTATGAAAACACTATTGAATAGGATGTATTCCTAATAAAATACAAAAATCCCTCTTAATAAACTTGATTAGAAGGGCCTATGTTTGATAGACCTAACAGAAACTGGTTAAACTGACTAAACAATTCTGGTGTTGATGTAGGAGCAACCGAACTGCTTCCATTTACACACCTTTCTTTTTAGCCCCAAAGAAAATGGAATTTACTAATCATTTAGAAGAAAGATAATTTTGGCAGAACTTCATTTTTCACTTCAGTCGCCTATGATTTTATGGGATTTTATATAAGTTCCTTAATATATCTTCTGGGATGCAAAGAAAAGCTACTTGTTTACAGTACACAGAGTGATACCAGATCTAGCTGGTCTGAAGGCAAGATTTCCCAGACTTTTGATCTGCAGACTGTTTTCCAGAATGTCGTGATCCATGTTAAAAAAGGAATCTAGTGTACAGAGTCTGTTCATCCCATTGCCACGATTATAAAACAGAACCAGAGAAAGAATAAAGGCTGATAAGGGATGATTAAAGGTATGGAATAACCACTGTATGAATAGTGACCAAAAAGAGAATAGTCTGTAGAGAGTGGATATTACAAAATCAAGAAGTATGTGGAAGAGGTGAATATAAGATGTTTATTTATGTTCTCTTCACATGAGAACTCAGCCCATGAAAACAGTGACAACAGCCTTTTTTCTCTCCCCACATAACTAAATGGTAGTCACAAAGTACTACCGTACAGTATTGTTAGCTGCAGAATGCTACAGAAGGCAAAAATACACAAGCACTTGGATTCAAAAAATTCGAAACCAATTCTTGGAAGACAGATCCATCAGTGACTTTTAAACATGCAGGAAAGCACTAAATGATTGCTAAAAGTTGGGAGATTGTATGATATTGTTCTGTACCTGTTTTTTATATCCTTACATGACCACTGCTGGAGGTGGGATCTGGGTCTATACAGACCCTTGTGCTGGCTTTGAATGGATCCATGACTCTTTTGACATGCTTGATTGTCAAGGACTTAAGGAAAAGCTACGACTGATTTTTGCCACATCCCCCTAAACTGCCCTCCAGATTAGGGTCCCTCTTGCTCTGCTGAGGCTTCCTTCCTTTTCCCTATTTCCTTCTTGTCACATACACTTCTTTTAGAGTTCTCATTAGAGGACGTTGCAGAAGAAAAGAAACGAATTCCTGTGTATTGAATATTGATATTCTATATGGCCATGTCTGTACTCTACAGACAGTAATTTTTCCTTCAGCATGACTGTTGAGCATCAGGCTTGAACTACATGCTTGAGACTTACTCTCTTAAAACCCAGAAAACCTTGAACGTGACCTGAACTCTTTTTACAACCGTGAAGGAGTATCCTACCAAATCAAAAAACAGCAAATGAAGAAGATACATGTAATGGCCTGTTTAACCGTTTACCACTGTATTGTCTGAAGCCAGCAGCATAATATTTCACACATTTATATGAGTAAAAGAAGCACTAATAGAGAATTAATGTAAAAATAAATAGCCCTGCATAGTATTTCCTTCCATCCTAGGAGTGTGGTATTTATACAATTACAATAGGTCATTGAATGAAAGTAAAACTTGTGAGAAAACCGAAAACATTTATTTTTTAGGAGCTATAAATTGATGTTGCTCAGACTCGATCCTGAAAACATGGTACATCAATACAAAATTGTATGAGGCTGGTGGTGTGTCTAAACAGGAAAACAAACAAACAAACAAAAAACCCCAAACCTCAGAAGAGGAAAAGCACACTCAATTTATCATTATTATCCTGACTTCTAATGTAAAGGCTGAGCTGATTCTGGATCTCCAAGTTATTACACCAGCCAGGCAGAGGCCTCAGATACTTTTTGTTATATGTGTATATATCTATATATGTATGTATACATTCTATAAAGAGATAATTCAACTGCTACTTTCATATCCATGATGAGATAAGAACTACAAATTCATATCTGAATGGTCTGAGTTAGATTGTTTATATTTACCTCTTTTCTTCTATTTAGCGTAGAGAACAATGGTTCTAAATAACCACATGACTGTGACAGCTAATGCAAACAAAAGCCAAAATGCTTTTGGCTTTAAAAAAAAAAAAGAAAGTTGGATCAAATTCAGTCTGTGTGTACTTAACATTCTCCAAAATGTTGCAGATGGATTGAATGGAAGGCTGATTTTGATAAATGGTTCCAACTCTGAAGCCACAATGCAATACTTGTAAATTCTTTTGAGATGATTAGACTGGTAGTTTAGCATCTATCATTTGAGATAGACTAGCATGATAATGGATACAAATAACTCATCACACATCCCTGCTATTACTCTTTCTCTAGTATGGCTGATATCAGTGATATTCAGTTGCTTACCCTACTGAATTTGATGGAGTATGTTTTGGTTAAAAGAAGGAAAAATTGTTTTTCAAAGGAGCCTTAATCTAAGGGAATAAATACTGAACTCTCTTGTACACTTTAAAGGACCCTTTCAAAGTTTTGTTGTTGTTTTGGTTTGGGTTGGGTTTTTTGTTTGTTTGTTTTAGTTTGTATTTGTATCTCTGAGATTTTATTCTTAAATCCTGTGGTGCACAAAACTGGGAAAACTGCAGAGAAGCTTCCTAGGCTGCAAAGATGTAATGGAAAATAACCTTATATACTCATTCTTTGTTTGGATGACCATGAGATACTTTGTAATGGCAAAACAAATGTAAACTGTTTTGGATGGTTTAATTCACTTCCCTTTCCCTGGAGAAGCTTGGGTGCTTCTCTTTTCAGCTCTGCCACATCCTTTCCCTCTGGGGAGCTCATTGGCTGGTGCAGGCAGATGCTCTTCCTTTGGAGGCTGCACCTCTGAGCACACAGCTGTACGGGCCATGCAGGTGCCATGGAGGTGCAGGAGCCCAGGGGGAATTTTCCTTCTGCATGTTGATAGTGGACCCTCAGGCCCTGTTCTTGTCACCTTTGCTGAATCTTCACTCTCCGGGGAAGATTTACATTCTCTTGACATGGAAGAGTTAAACAAGGGGAAAAAAGACTTTTAAACAGCCCTGTAAAAGTCATGTTTTGCCGGCAAACAGCAGCAAACTTGCTAGGCTTTCTTCATTAGAGCTTTGCCATTTAAGCCATCAGCGTCATTTTGCGAGGACATCAAACATGTGTACACCAGATGCCTGCAATGCAGAGCAGTGCTAAGGACCTGACTCAACTTAACTATAATCTGCGGACAGCGGGTGTGAACCTGAGCTGGGCCAACACCTCATCAGACTGCATGGCTAATTGATTTCAAAATTAGAGTTGGTATTTCTGAACAATAATCTTAAAAGGCAGCAATAAAATACATCAGAATCCTTTGAGCTAGCCAAGCTTTCATCCAAATGGCTTATTACAAAGAGCTGGCACACCTGAACTTTGGCATAGACAAATAAATCCCAAAACAGTAAATGGAAACCACATTTGGCACTGGAGATTTGTCAAGAGAAGTTTGTAGTCATCAGGAAACAAGATTTTGGATTTTTTTCCTTAGTGGCAGGAAATAATTCACTGGATGTGTTTTACTCCAACTGCTGTGATCTATGCAAAGAAAATATAGGTAGTGTTGTGGANTCTTTTTTTTTTTTTTTTTATAAATAAATTTTTGTTTGTTTTGTGGAGATTTTTTTTTTTTTTTTTTTTTTTTTTTGACATTTCACAATCTTCATGATCCCAGAAACTCTGAAAGCACAGCAAGGGTTACAGTTATCCCCACAGTGATAACTTAATTGCATCTGTCGGCCTCCCTCTTTGAACTTTGAACTGCTAGTTTGTGGCATCATGGTCCTAAAGGATTTAGATCTGACTTTTGTGTGGCTACAATAAATTATACCCAAGTATCTGAGCAATGCCTGGAATCTTATCTTGAAGGCAGGATGAGGCATCTCACTTAAGAGACGATATAAATTTGGAATACAATTCTTTCCAGGAACTAGCATTTCAGACCAGGTAGGAAAAAATGTTTTTTCCTTTAGGTTGAATTACAAGAAACTCAGTAATATGTAAATAAGCCCATTAATTTCCTGAAATACTTCCTGAAAAAAAGGCTCATCAGAACCACTTAAAGATAGGACTGAACAAATCTGTGAAGTCAGAGGCTAATATCTGAAGTATCTGAAATCCATTTGGACTGCTTCGTTCTTCCCACTGTTTGTAAATAGTTTTATGCATTTGAATTTGCTGAATAAAGTTGTAATAGTCTAGAGGCAATTTCAGCTTTCATCATTAATTGGTGTAACTGAAATGTTACCCACTGCTTGTTTACTAGCTTTGTTAAGTTTTACCATTCTGACAGTCTCGGTTTGTGATTGCCAACATGGTTCTGTTCATGGTTTTGAATAACTCTGATCTGTACCATCTATGTTCATGTTAGCATGGTGTCAAACTTAACTCAAAAATGTCAGTCTTGATGGTCTGTATTACATCTTCACAAATAGTTCTGAGACAAGTACGACTGCAGAATTGCGCATTACTTTGCCAATGGATATAAACAGTCTTTTAGCTATGCAACTAACAGATGTAGTAAGCTCAGCTTTAGACACTTCAAAATATTGTTTTTTCTTTCAGTTTCTGTTGAATTACAATTTTCAGACACAGACTGATTCTCATCTCACAACATGAATTTCCAGATGGATCCCTGGATTTTCACTGGGTTATTTGTAAGGACAGAATTGGTCTGTGATATGCCAACTTTCCGATTACACAGGGCCAAATTCAGTTATACATGTTTAAAACCAGCCTAATTCTATTAGCTGCCAATCTGTGGTGCTGTGAGAGGATAATCAGACTGTGAAGATTCATCTTGCCCTTTTGAAAAATTTTGCTACCCACACTATTACATCTCTTGATCTTGTTCAATATATTATTGTATATCCAATGAGCTAGGCATGTGAGAGTATCTTTAGTCATGTATTATGTTCTAACCATGACTAATTTTAGAAATGTTCTTCAGTTGCACAGGGTTGGGGTATGTGGGGCAACTCACATTTTGACCCACTAAGTAACTGCAAAGGTTGCTTTTTCTCAGTATTTCAGTCTAGTAAAAGGTACTGAGACAATGGAGAGTTTTTTATAAAATACTTTATATTATGGGCAGCTTTTGGTACAATAACTCTGGTTTCTCACATCCATACTCATATTGACTTAACATCCAATAACTTAGCTGCTAATACTCATCTACTTGTTTGTCTTTAAAATAAAGTATAAATTAACCTGAATGTGTAACATGCATATAAAGACAAATGGAACAGATTCAGATCTCTCTTACATCTGCTCAAACTGACTGACTTCAGAAAGGATTGCATAGGTGCAAATAGGGGCAGATTTGCCTTTGAGTTTTTGTGCTGCTCATAATGACACTTCCCTTTGTTTCTGTGGTATAAAATCAAGGTCCTGTTTTTGTAAAACTGAGTGAGAGACTGACATTTGTAACTTAATTCCAGCACAGGGCTCTTCATGTTTTCCTCCTGCTTTTGTGTGTATTCATATGCAAAGCAAAAGAATACATCAAAGTGACACAAACAGCACAACAAAAATCTGTCTACAAAGTCCTGCGCCAGCTGGTACTTTTACATGTTTTAGATTAGAGTCCAGAGCGTACTAAGGCTGGACCACCACAGGAGAAACAGCTAGGGGACACTGGGAATGTTCCCATGCACGGTATTAGACAAAACACCTGGGTCAAATTAATCTAGGCTTATCCACTGTGAAAATTCACAGGATTTAATGGCTTTTCTTACCTGTGAAGGGGTGGTCTAGTTATAGGACTGCTATACAGAGTCTGACGCGGAGGGGCAGATTTCAGATTTCTTGTGTGCTAAAGGTCAAAATCTATAGCGAGAAGCGAACAGGTGGAAGTTAACATAGAGCAAACAGAAAAATACAGCAAAGGTATGAATTCCTCAGTTTTCATGCATTTTTGAGTTTCAAAAAGCAACTTAGATGTTATTGAATAAGGTTTTTAAAAGAAAACTATTCTTATACTATGAGGAAAAATAAAAATTGGATTCCTGCAGTATTCTGCAGGGTTATTTAATTCTACAGAAAGATAATGATATGTGATGTCTGTACTTCTGTGTAGTTAGTTTAAAAGCTTTTCCTCTATATCTTAGACTACACTACACAAAGACAACTCATTACGAGAATGTTCTCTGTTTTCTCAAATTTTGGCCACTTGTATCTTCCTTTGACATTAAAAGATTGAACAGTATTGTGCCGTACTTAAAGCCTCTTCAACTAGGACACAGAAGAACCAACGGAGAGGTGATATGGACCGACCCATTTACAAAAGAAATGCTTGGCTATATCACATAGTTTTAAGTATACGCTTCATATACATCAATAGCCTCATTAGCTGTCGTGCATAAAGAGAGGTAATCAGCAGGTTTCCTAGCTCTAATGCCGCAGTTAAAATAGCTTTGGATTAGGGTTTGTTTGTTTGCTTTATCCATGCATTAGTCTTTGATAACAATGCTACAAACAAGACTGTGCTTGTCTTCTGTATGGAGATGGATGAACTGGCTGCCTCCAAAACAAGGCCAGGAATTCGACAAGATAACATGAGGGAAATCAGAAAGTAACTGGAATTTTTACAGGGCTGCTTCTACACGGTTAGTGTCTCCTGTGGTTATTGGACTGCTATCTGGAGCAGCTCCCTGGCTTGGTGCTGACATTGCTGAAAGACCATTGGGTACCTCGGTGTTCTCAGCTGGCTCCTCCAACAACGTAAAGTGTTTTAAGCTGTGTTGTGGTGTAGCGTTGCTGCTTTATCTGCAGTGATAAGGCAACAGTCTTGTTGCTGTAGGAAGACTGTTGCATTATCACTACAGGTAAAGCAAAATTCTTGCCGGAAAGCTTTAATGCCTATTAAATATTATACTTAATCTGACATTTGCATACATATTTGTCTGGCAGTGTATCAGATAAGATGCATTTTTTTTTCCAGTTTTAAATGAGCTGAACACCAACCTATCAATACAAAAAAGTAGAAATGAAACAGAAGGACAGAGAAAATGAAGCAGTTCCAATGAAATAGTAATCTGAATAAACTGTTAAGTTGAAGTGTAGTCAGAAAAGGCTAAACAAATATGTTATGCTTTGGAAGAATAAATATTTGAGGATTGTAAATTATTACAATGTAATACAACTCCAAACCCAACTTGAATATTTAAATCTGTAATTACGTATAGAAACACATAATGTAGTACTTAATGATGAATGAATGTGTAACTGTCCAGAAATTGACTCCTAAAGAGAGTACTATGGGACTCTGTCACCATTGCTGCAGTACAGGAAATTTGGGATGAAGGAGAATTCTGTGATTCTCAGCCAGAGAAGAAAACACTCAGAAACTCCTACAACCTGACTAGCACTGTAAACCAACATGAAGTAGTTGCACCACAGCAATCAGTTGAGGTGATGTAGTGGCCCTCTGGGAAGAGAATGGAAGATCTCTGGAAATGCGTAGATAAAAACATCAGCATCTTGTTTTTGTTTATTTCTAGGGCTTGGCCCTTAAAAAGTTACAAATAAAAATCGCAAAGGAAAAGAATGGACATGACAATACTTGTGGAGACAACAATTTGTAATATTTAAAATAACATTAGAGGGATATGATGTACGGGTATACCACATGAATAAAATATTACATTGGGCTAGAGTTTTGTTGTTGTTGTGTTGTTTTGTTTTGTTTTTTCACCCCAGATGTTCTTTTTCTAAATCATGTGGGCAGTTTCCGAATACATAATACACAAGGCACAGCCTGTTAAAGGCAATGATAATACAATATTAATCCTTTTGGTACTTTTCCAGTGTGTCTGTTTGGCTCTGGTAGCCTTGACTTTATGCTCATGGTAATCTAACAGACATCAAGGAAAGTGAAAACTGCACCTCTCCCCATCATCGACTACACATGTCACAGTGTGGCCTGACCTCTCAAGACAATGTCAGCATCCTGCTGGTCTGAAGAAAAGCATACACCTTATGGAAAGACAGTGTGTTAACGAGAGTGCTAATGACTTTTACTTGGATCAGAAGGGCCAAATTGTCATTTAGACACTTACAATTATTGTTTAAGTTCTACCAAATATTCCCAGCTACGGTAAAGTGTCTGATCCAGCTCCACTGACTTCAAGGAAGCTGTACTAATTTCTGCCAGATGAAGATGCTGATGGCAGTAATGAGACAGGACAAAGAAAGATAGTGTAGTTTGAAAGAGAAGTAATGTAAAAAGAGACAGTATAAAGGACACCAAATTATCTGCTGTGTGCTATGAGGACAATAAAGTCAAGATTAAACAACATGCTGATTAATATGCCTAATTCTAAGCATATTATTTTCACAATTGATTTAAATTTTCCAGTTACCACTTTATCTTTCTTGCTGTGGAAATCAATCTATGCCATTCTTCTCCTTTTATAGCCTCATTTTTCCTTCTTTGTCCAGCATTATCAAACCATGCCTCAAATTCAATTATGCTGTTGTGATGCCAAAACCTGTGGTCCTGGCAAAATGTATCATGCAGCACATCTAGGTAAGTGAATTAAAAAAGCATCTCAGCAGGTATCTGGTGTGTGTCACTGTTCATTCTTCCATCATAAACTATGTTCTCCTTCTCATTCATTTGTCAGTCATAGTAACTAAAGATTATTATTTGCTGTATGTACGTGACACCAGCAATTTGCAAAGTCTGTTGGCAAGAAAATCAGGTTAGAATGACAGAGTGAGAAATTAAGCAGAAGTCTGATGTAATTAGCTACAACAATCAGTGCTCTAATTTCTGATTTATTGTTTCCTGTTTTCCTGCTGCTTTCAGTCCATGCATACTGTATGTGCTTCATATAGGTCAAACAATTGCCTTATCAGTCCTGGCAAACCAAGAGGTCAGAGTTAACAATATTTATTTAAACATGCAGGATGCTTCCCACTGCAATTAGGAAATAACTATTACTAATAGGTCTTTGGTGCTATTTCCTCATTTATAGAACTTTGTAAAGAAATGAAGGCGATAAGGAATTCAGATTTCTTCATAAATGTTTCTTGCAGGTAGATTTATTTCATGAGTAGCATTTTGTTTTGTTAAACTGGTCACACTAAATTCCACCAAATGACAATCTGACAACAAGATGTTAATGTGAAATATTTGCATTTATGTATACCAGTTTAATAACAATGGACATGTGACATATTTTGCATTAAGTAATGCCAGATCTTAAAAAAAAAAACCCAAATCCAAACCAAAACAAACAAAAAATATTCCAGTCTGACTCCCTCTGAAATCAACAAGAGTTTTGCTCCTGACTGTGATGAGATTACAACTTGGCCCCATAAATTTGTTTTGGCTGCCTTTTTCACATTGTACAGAGTTCAAGGTCTTTGGATGAGCAACCCCTTCTAGTAATTCAGGACTGTTCATAATTTACTCTTACACAGCTCTTGCAATTCCAGTAGGAATTCATATCACTGCTTGTTTTGATTCAAAATCCGCACAGTAAATTGTGCATTTCACAAAATATATGTTTACTATATGTATTCAACTCTTAGGTAACAGACACACTTTCTTAGAAAATGAAGCCAAGAGAGACCCTCAGAGGTCATCTACTCTGGCCTTCAAACTATTCCTAGAAATAAACTAGAACTAAAACATTCCTGACAGAAGTTGGCCTAGCCTACTCTTTTGAAGCTTCAGAAACGGAGATCCTGCAACCTCCTCCTGTAATCTGTTCCACTGTCTACTCCAGTTCCCTTATGGAGACATAATAGGGGGAAAATTCCAACCTAGATACCCTTGCTGCAAACTAACCACATTACTTATTTTCCTTCCAATAGAAGACATGGAGAGTAATTTAATATATTTTTTCTTTGCAGTAATGTTTTACATAGCTATGTTACATCTCAGTCTTTTCTTCTCTAAAATAATCAGTTGTAACTGCTGTTTCTTGAAATTCATATGTTCTTGACTTCTGATTTTCATTTTTTTTTGTTCTATGCTGAACCTTTTCCAATCTTGATAGAGCAATTGCAAAAATGGGTGCTGTACATATAGCTCTTCTGTTTATACTTCCCATTGTGATATTTGCTTTATTGAAATGTCAAGACATTTGTGACTCGTGTGATACACTGTAACATCCAGATCCTTTTCTGTAGGATTGCTATCTAGGCAAGTTATTTATCATACAATATTTGTGAAGCTGTTTGTTCGTACTTAAATGTTTTATTTGTCTTGATTGAATTGCTTTCTATTTGTTATAGCTTCTTTCTCCCATTTGTCTTGCTTGTTTTGAATTCTAACCTTGTCCTCTAAAATACTTGCACTCATCCCAGCTTGGTATCATATAAGAATTTTAAAATCTTGCTGCCTGTCGTACAACTTTAATGAAATGACTGCATGGTACCAGACACAAGACAGATTTCAGTAAACCTCTAGTTGATACAGCATTTCAACATACTGTTTTCCAGTCTGTTCTGCACCCTCATTACAGTAGTGTCATGCAGAAAGGTTATTTTCCTATTTGTTTGTGTTTGTCTGTGTTTTTATTTTCTTTCTTTGTTTGTTGTTTTTCTTTGTTATTTTTGTTTGTTTGTTTTTCTGTTGTTGTTTGTTTTGCTGTGTTTTTGTTGTGTTCCCCTCCACCCCCAGAGATTAGTACATATGCAAAACAATATTGACAGTTTTAATGATGATACAGTACATCATTTTCGGCTGCTACATAGCACTGGTTAATATTTAAGTTCTTAGAAATAGATTCTTTGTTTATTTTTCAATGGTCTGAAGTCAGACTAGCTGTTCCATAGTTACTTGGCTCTCCCTTTCTCCTTTTTTGGAAATAAAAACCATGTTTGCCTTCTTCTGGGGCTCCAGAATGTATTAAACATTTTACCCACCTTCTCATTATCTAGTGCAGCTAGCAGTACTGTTGGTTTTTTATCCCTGTTGACTACCAGGCTAGTTCATTGCTTACGAAATTTAGCTGCTTGGAGAAGAGCCACCTGCTCAGAATCATCAGGCAACACTCATTTGTGGGGGCAAGTTCTGGAGTCAGTTGTCGGAGCTCCAGGGCAGTGGAAAGGAGGAGTCATGACTGCACCATATGATAGCAGCAGATTTGGGATGCAGGTAATATAGAGGAGCCAATATTCTATGGGCTTAATTTATATCATGTCTGGCTGCACCAGAATGGAGGAAAAAGGAGAGATGGAAGGGGAAGAACGTAAACGTGAAAACTGGCAGGAATATGAATGGCTAATATTACTTTCAGGAAATAAGAAAGGAAGAATACTGCAGCTAAAGAATTTGTCACACAGAATATTTTTGCAAAGAAAACCTGGACTAAGACAACTTAGAAAATAAAGTTTGAGTTTAAATAAAGGAAATCCATGGATGGATGGAAGATGGTGGAAATCTTCAGAGATTAGCTATTACTGATCAATTTGAAGTAGTTTTTATAACCAAACTTTAACTACTTCGTGGCCTTAGCCGTTTTTAGTTTGAATGAACTAAAAAGGGCATCTTACACTTATTTACTGGCTTCTTGGACTGTTAGCATCTCTCCTATTGCTATTAGTGGGTTACTCTGTGTTTCTCTGTAAAGGCTCCTGTGTGGACTGAAGGCTGCTCTTGCAGGGTGAGATTTCCTTCACCAGCAGAAGGGAACTTACTGTCGATTCAGACTTTCTAAGTATTGTTCTCTGTATTTTTTAAAATGTATTTTTCAAATCCTTGCTTCCATTTTTTTTTTTTCATAATTATTCTTCTCCTTGAAGTATACTGCATAGGCTGGGTTACGAAGTTGGAAATTAAAGTTGCCCAACAGTTTTTCTCAAAGTTTTCTAAAATGTATGGAAGTGTGGGCTGAGAACTTCTTTATAAGGTGGTTAATATTCCCTTTGGGTTTGGTCTTGTTCCCATTGCTATCAATGGGAAATCTCCCTTTAAGTTAAAAGGGTGTGGAATCAGGTCTTAAAAAAATTGTGTTGAAACATGACATGGTTATAAATGTTAGTAAAACTCACAAGAGTGATCTTTCAATGGCCTTAAGAATTCAGGGCTGATTCACACCAACATATGCTTTCGGAAAAAGGGCAATGCCCTGAAATGTCCCAAAATCCTTCCCTGTTCCCCATCCTCCTGAAAGTTAAGAGCAGTGTGGAGTGCTTCTTAGGAAACGCGTGCATTCAGGATGGGTAGCTGTCCATGGAGCATACATGCTTGGTTAGATTCTGACACACATTCAGGAGCTTTCTATAGACGTAATACCTTGAATGCTGGGGTCTATGCGTCCGTCCCCATTCCTGGGCTGAGCTACCAGCACTGGCAATGGCCTGACCTCGGACCGGAACACCAGCTGAGCATGCACTGGGAAACCCACACCAGCAAAGAGGGACTCGTCACACCTTCCAGTCTGTACGGTGAAGGAGACAGGACTCCAGAGCACAACAGACTCACAGTTCAGACACAGACATGTAACAGCAAGGTAAAGCAGCACTTTAGCTTCTCTTTCAGTCTGGTCTAATGTGTATGTCTGATAGCTGTCCTGGTTGTTTCTGAAGTTTCTGCTTGTTTCTGGTTTACCATTACTGCTTAGAATGCTTACAATTTTGGAGGCTTTACTTATCAGCATTACTTAGTTCTCTTGCATATCAAAGTACTTCATAAACAGGAAGAGCCGAATTCTTCATTATTCACACATCAAAGTTTGGGTAAAAAGAGACAACACAACTAGAACTTAGTTGTCAAACATGTGTGTGAAGATACAGTATGAAAATATCACTGTGCTGCTCTGCTGGTTATTATTCAAGGACATAAGAAAATATCCTAAAGCTTCCTGGGATCACAGAACTGTAAGAGCCAGTATACAGCTGAAGAATTTTTATTTCCTGTGACTGACAGTTGCTTACAAATTAACATCTTAGCCAAATGTTCATCTAACATCAATCATTATAGCTTCCCAGAAGCCAATTTACACCGCCTTACAGTAGATGAAGATAGCTGTAGGATGTCGTAAACATAAAAGACACACTGATATAAAAAGTTCTTTCACCATATCAGGCTGGTCAAAATACAAGGAATGGTTTTCTGCAAAAAGAAGAGCTTCTCAGCCAATAAATGTTGTCAAGAAAATAATTGCCAAACCCCCTCTTTTTGAATTTATATTAGTTCTATAGTATTTTTTAAGAGCTTTATTTCATTTTCTTCATAATGCAATGGTCTGTGGCTTTTGGGTTCTTGTGCTCTACTATCTTTGCTCCTCAAAACTGAAGACACTGTCACATTGGGTAAGAGCTCATTAAACAAAGAAATTTAGGAATGTATATTGTTGAATTATAACTTCCCTGAGACATTTCTACGACAGTTGTCACTTTAAAAAAATGTCAGATGTTATGTAAAGAAAAAACTGTCATCCCCTCTTCTCCTGCTTAAGACTTCTGTGAGTCTGACAGAGTCAAGATTTCTTGTACAGACACGCTAATAGTAGACCACAGGAGAACAGAGAGAGAGGAGCTCTGAGTGACCAGCAGATCTGTTGCCAAATAGGAAGTTCTTCTGTCCATGCTGAAGAACCTCAAAGTTACAAAATCATATATTTAACATTATGTAATGAAAGTCCCATGGGAAGAATATCTCAAATCATAAGCAGCATTAACTGCATTGGGAGTGTCATCGTTAGAAGGACAAAGATCCACAAATGTTAATGTCAATTTTGTCCTAACATTCAACTGGCCGAATATGCAGCATTTTTACTGCCATGAACTAAGAGTGCCAAGAATTAATATTTTGTCTTCCAGTTAAAAAAAGAGTACTTATGACTTGCTGATTCCACTGTATTTATGCCCTTGCTTAAAGCTGAAGCTAAGCACATGCTTCAATGTTCTGATGAATTAGTAATATTTTTTAAAAGAAAAAAGTAATTATTTCAACAAAATTAACAATTTCTGCATTTCCATTCATAGCCAGTTATTTGCAGCAAATGTAAATCTAATGTGACTTTTTGAGTATAGCTCTTAAATTAAAAGCCTGTGTCTGATAATCATTGCCCAGATTTCTAGTACTAGATATTAATTTAATTTTCTACAAATTCAGGAAAGTGTCAACCCAACAGTGTTATGGTCTGCAACCATCCTAATATTTATGTCCACCAAATTTTTAGTGGATTAGTTTTTGGGGATTTTTTCTCCCAAAATGTGAGTTAATCTTACCTATTTGCTTCAAAACACTAAAGCTAATTTTCTTTGCCAGTTAATTTGGGCGTAGAAGATATAACTTTGGCTCAGTCCCCCTTGTTTGATAATTTAATACCGATATTACTTACATTATTGGTTTTACTGGTAAATCAAGGAGCAAGTTGCCGGAATCCAGCTGTGACCCCAGGGCAGGAACTTTCTGCCGGCTGTCACCTTCTGACAGTTCGGGCTGTTAATTACCTCCAACAGTTGGAGCACAAGCACCTCTCTGTCTGCCAGCTGGCAGCCTCCGCCTCACACTGGCAGCCTGAGAAGATTTAAAACCTGTAACAAAAGGCTGCTATGTAAACAGTTTATTGTATAATACACAATGGCAGCAGGAGAGCCACACTGGGAATCAAAGGTAGTCTCTGCGCTCGCTCATGAGTAGTTAAGACTGGAAATGATGCAAAGTGCAGCTTGCCTCTTCCCATCAGTCAGTGGACAAAACCTGAAGTCCAAAATGAAACAGTACAAGCTAAGACTCTTCAGACTCTGAATGCTCGGATCTAAGTGTCTGAATTGTTGCCGTACCATTGAACTACACAAATTATTTTAACATGTAAAAATAACACAGCGAGACTTTAATTGCCTGGTGACACTCCAGTCACCAGCCAAGAGGATCTGCAAAAATCATCTTTAAGGTTTTATTATCAGAAAAAAAATGCAGACTTCATGAGCATGTTCTCAGTCCCCATGAATCCTTAAAGTGGCACAAATCTCCCCGGGATCTTTAGCTGATATATATCAAGGAAAGAGCTCATGATTACACTTCTGAGGGAGCAGTGTTGTCGTGCTATATATAAAACGTGTGAGCTGCTTGAAAGTTGTGAGAAGCAGGTTCCTTATTCCAAATTCGTGAAAGGATTTTGGTATGGCCATAACTGCTCAGAGCATGCAGCTAAACCAGCCAGAGCCAGGCAATGGAAAATGCCCAAGAAGTGGCTTGCATTTCAGCTTCTGGAAGAAGTTATTTCATGTCTTTTCTTGTCAACCTTTTAAGTTTAGATGTAAGGGTCAAAGAAGGCATTCAAACCCTTTTATTAATTTCAGCTGAGTGGTCAGAGCACTTGCTGAGAGGCAGAGCTGGGTTGCTGTCCATCCCAAGCTTGAGAAGGCTGAAGGCCCCATCTCTCTTTTGCCTGGAGAGCAGCCTGATGATTTCCAGGCAAGCTTGGGCCAAAGAAGACCTAGAATTGCAAAATTGATGAAATCAAAAAGAATAAGAAGGACCATAACTATGGACCAGGATGAGACGGTCTTCCCTGGCAGGGAGGTGTTCTGGATCGCATCCCTATTCTCTGTAATGCTCAAGTATTTTATGTATTGGCTGCTTAGTGCAATAAGCACAGCATTTCTGTAACAGAAATTTGTGTTTTACAGTTCTGAGGTAAAAATAAAATCACGAGTTATGTTACAATTTTCAGTTGTGTGTATATAAATTTGAATTGAATACATATAGGTAGAAATATTCTCTACTATTAGGTTTGCATATCCAATTTAAGAGTGTTCAGACATCTGCTCTCTCTCTATCATACTTAGGTAAAGGATATTAATACTGGTGGTAAGCCAGATCTTCCTGGGGCCTTTAAATGTTATCATTAGAACAGCTGAAATCGTTCTTTTAACTGTAAAAAGCAACTGGCGCAGTAAAGTTTGCATTTCAGGATAATACATAAGTAAAAAAGATATTTGAAACAAAATTATTGCTATGGGAGAGTTATAGAACATCCATTCCATCTCTGTCTTACTGGATTTTTACTCAGAGTCAAAATAATCCATTCATACCTTGGTATAAATATTATTTCTTACATGGAAATCAAATTTCATGTCAGTGGTACGTTTTCCATAGATGTCACAATATCATTTATTAAATTTATTCTAAGAAATAATGCAGTTTATGTCCTTTGAAATGACTTCCAGAGAAAAGGAACAACTCTTGGCTTAGAGAAAAGAAATTACTATTGAATTAGAAAATCCTAGGGATTTCTACAGCAGAAATGAGCCTGAGTTCCCTTATGTAGATACAGTTCCCAGTATTTTCAAGTATTTAATCTACCTCATCTTTTAGATAGACTTCAATACAGAATTTGCTTTTGAACATGCTCTACCTCCTCCACCCCTTGCAGACAAAGGGGTGTTGGAACCAGAATAAAGCTGTTCAGGAAAAAGGGAGGCTGAACCATCAGCTTTGCAAAAATTAGCAATAACAGCACAAGCACCACCTGCCTGAACTGCTGACTTCTAAGTGACTCTAAGCCTCCCAGGCCAGAGATGTCCATGTTATTTTTAAAAAGGAAACATCTGAGAATGGCTTTCATATCACTATGGAGCATGCAATTTCCCTCCTATACTTGCAATTTGTGTATTCCTGACAGCCTTTTCAAAGCTACAAGCTTGATGAGCCTTAGTCTCACAATATCCATTTAGACCAAATGGCTCCCAAGGTAGGATGTACTAAATTGTGGTTTTGGCTACAGTTTAGCTTCCTAGTATTTACACTAGTACAAACAGGAGAAAAATTTGGTCCAGGGACTTTAGTGCATAACACTGGAAGGATTCCTAAAATATGTCTGTATTCTGAAGTTTGAAATTGAATGTACAAGAAATACAAAAGTAATTTTAAATCAGTGTTTTCTATGATTTGTACATATGAAGCATTGCTTAAAAAAATTATTTTTACATTACTATCAGAGGATGCTTCGCAAATGATGCCCAGCAATGCAACCAGTTGCCAATATAAAGAAAGCCTTACTTCGCCACTAGCCAAGCTAAAGCAAGGTCCATTTCTTTGCAGTCTCCTCTCTCTGAAGTTGTGGCAAACTTTTCAACAGTTCCCATTCCTGCAGATAATTCCCGGCTCTTGCAGTTAACTCCTTCACTGCTGGCCCAGCAGCCACATGCGCCCTGTGTTGCCATGTCATACAGAAACTCCCTTGAAGCTGGGGAGATGTCAGCAAGACATACCTGGTATCTATCACCAGCAGTCAGGCTATCAGATAAGTGACTGGAGCAAAGCTGTTTTAAAGTGATCTTACAAAATTTTCTGTGGTTTTCACAGATCAGAAGCACCCTGATAGTATTGCTTTGTTTTTTGGGCTTTTTTTTATGTGAATAAACTTCTATTTTATTTTGCAGTTAAAACAGCAAATATAAAAATACATCAGTGTGGTTGTTTTTATAATATTTTAACATATTATTTAAAATATTTTTCTAGAAATTATAATTTTCAGCGAATCTAATGTCTTCTAGCCATTTCACTTGCAATAATTGTTGGAATACATTGTTTTTTCTTTAAGATTTTTCTATTCCGCTCTAATTTCCAAAATATATTTAATTTTATTTCTGCTAGAATGTTTCTACTATAAAATCTTTATGGTAAGTTACACTGTTTCATTATTTCTTTGGAAAAAATAATAGTATTTCTTCCATTAATTTTTTTTTTCTGAAAATAACCAGATATCCTCATCTTTTTCATAGATACAGTGCTGGGCTTTTAAGATGCTCTGATTTTGAGCTCCTCCAAATTGCTTAACAATTCAAGTTTCACATTTTCATTCACATAATTTATTTTTTGTGTGAAGGGTTATTTTGGTGGGGTTTTTTTTGTTCATTTGTTTGTTTGGTTTGGTTTGGGTTTTTGTTTGTTTGTTTGGTTTTGGTTTTTTTTCTTTTTTTTTTAACTATGGCAACCCCCTGCCTCCATCTCCTCTTTCTTCTCTGTGTTCCTACCAGCTGTATCTTTGCACAGACATTATGTATTTGCTATATTCCTATTTCACATTGATCACTTCATGTGGTTGATTTTATGCATGTGAGTGGTCCCACCTAACTCAATAGCTTTGCTGAAGTTCATCATGGTGTTTCTAATGATGCAGAACTATGAGTGCAGGGAGCGCACCCGTTCCTTGGCATTCACTGTCTGTGGCCCATCATAACCTGCTGAGTGACAGCCCTGCGACGTGAGTGAGCCTGGTGCCCTGATGGTCCCGTCTGATCAAGACTCAAAATTCTGCACTTGAGATTGGAGGAGATGTGGTCTGTGGGGGAAGGATCCCTCAGTTTCCCTTATTTTTGTGATTTCCAGCACCACAGAGCAGAGGGAAGTGAAGGAGAGAGAGGTTCAGGAAGAAGAGGCATTGCTCAGGCTTTCTTTGATCTGCTCCAGGTGAAGCTTTTCTGACCCAGGCAGAGCAGATCAAAGACAGAAGCCAAAATACAGAGCACTCGAGTATTTCATGACTGTAGAAAATACTACCACAAAAGTGGCCCTTTTTTATTTTGAAAATATGCTCAACTTACATATAACCTGCTGTGGTACTTATTACTAAAACCAGATGATTACAAACTATTGATTATTTTATATATCTCCTTCAGGAAGGCACTAAGTAATAGTGTCTCAGATTAAAAAAACTGTGACTGCTACACGTAGAGTGCAGTAAAACAAATTATAATAAATTGTACATCTATTTTATTTCAAAAAATGTCTTTGCTTAAAGAGATTCTAATTACAATTCTTCAGTAATCCAGTGATTGGTCATTAGTAAACCCTACCTCTTTTAATAATTCAGTCAGAGGCAGCAAACAAGCTGATGTATTACCATCTACTTCAATCTGCAGTGCTGAGTAGTCTTTAAAAAGTAGAGCAGCACAAATGAATAAGGCCTAAATCCTGGTCGCAGTAGATGTGTTGTACTAAGCTACATGCTGCATGCTTTATAGCCATAATTAGTTGACTTTCTGCCCCAAAAGGAGCCTCTGCCAAGGGCTTATCCTTGTGATTGTCTTCCTACACTGTGAGCAGTCCCACTGATCTCCATTGACTCTTTGTGGACCTTTTTGGGATTTCTCACAGCGCTTGCTCATTACACGTGGGACTTGCCTTCAGCCACAGGAACAACCCCTTTGCTGAAAAGTCACAATTACCTTGCTTATGTGGTTTGATGGTTATTTTTTCATGCCTGGAGCTGATGGACAGCACAGGGAGCGGGAGAGAGTGCTGGTTCCCCTCCCAGGCAGAGGGAAGGGTGCCATCTACTGAGGCACTGACATCCCCTCCTGCAACACACAGGCTTTTCTCGAAAAACTCTCAGCTGTGTGCCAAGCTGGAAAGCTCATAAGACTGAAGTAAATCCACAAATTTTATGAAACCGATTAAAAGGAGCATTTTGGGAATGACTGCATTTGTTCAAGTTACTACATTATTCTCTTTGCTGTGTGCTAAGTAGGAGTGAGCAGCTTTACGATGAACAGGGATGTGATGCAAAAGATCATTTTGGTAGATATGCTTTAAAATAACAAAATTCATAATAAAAACCTGTCATTTACAGTGTTGTAGGATAGGAAGAACTGAATAGTTATCATGTAATCATTTTTGTTGTTAACCCTGAATTTTCTTTGTGTATTTTTATGGAATCTGGAGTTTCTATTAAGTCTTTGTTAAAATCCCATTCATGCTGACAGTTATACAGTGAATTATCATTTCATGCCATGCATGGAACCTCAAACCCATTATCCTGTAAATAGATTACAGAACTATTTCTGTTAATACTTTTATCTGATACCACAAAATCCATCACTGTGACATTGTGTATAGTGCGGGTCACAAATAAACAGCACATTTTCCTCTTGCAAGAACATTTTCAAAAGTTGTCTTCAAGTACTTTGGTCGGTATGTTTGTTCAAAAGCCAGATCTGTGTTTTGCAGAACAGACTCTAATTATCTCTTGGTATCTGTCTTTTTTAATGAGAAAAGAGCACTAAAGACACTGAAGAGACAGAGCAAATACCTTTACATGGGACTGTGAGTAAATCACAGGCTGTGTGTAAACCCAACACATGCTTTCTGTTCTTAATCCACAGGGGAGTGTACTAATCATACATTTTTACTGCAGCTCTATGTATCCAAACATTTGACCAGGTAAAATTATTGAAGATGTCAGGGAAAAAGATATATTTGCTGTTCTTACTTCCACCTCATCTTAGAACATAAAACCCTGTAAATAAAAGCTAATCTTGGCAAATCATGCAGAAAAAGTCAAAATCAAGTTGTCAAAGTAATAAACAGTCCAAGACAGCTGACAGGTTTCTTTGTTACAAAATAATATACACATGTCAGCTGTAAAAAAGATAGGCTGCGATCTAAATGTGCTGGTTTTGAAACAACAAATATGAAAAGTTCTTGTTCTCAGGCTCCTATACAACTGAGCTATGATAAAGTTCAAAAGGAATTTTTAACGTTGTTTTGTTTTGTTTTGTTTTCCTAAGCATTTTTCATCAGCTTACCCTGATCTAATAACTTATTGCAGTCTGATAGATAGCAAAAGCAGAGAGGAACATTGGCCAATATCTATATGGACTTCCGGGGATTTTTTCTTTTATTGATGAACAACAGTTGTGACTGGAAATGGTTCAAGCTTATCCTGTTTGTGTCTTTGTCATTCTTACCACCTGATTACAAAATAAATGTAGATTTTTAAATGCAGATGTAAGTGCCATGACTGTATTTATGGCAGATCAAATTGTTTGCTGACATTTTTGGACAGATTTTACAATCAGCAGGTTAAGTTAACAGGAGTTGTGAATTATATCTGAATGGCATTTATAAACAAGAGTCAAACTTATGCATGCAGGAGGATACTGAGAAGTTTGAATAACACTGTCAACATATCTGCTGCTGATACAGTCTTCTCCTCCCCTCTATACTCACTGGTAGCATTCTTTTTTTGAGATAGATAAGTCTCTAACTAGGTATGTGTGTATTAATTTAAGCTTCCAAATAAAACAGAGTGCTGCAGCTGTGATTCCAGAGGTCACACACTTGCAAAAGTACTTTTTTTCCTCATCTTCCTAGTATATTGTGACTTCTTTAATGCAGATAAACAGTGTTCAAAATATTTAAAGCTAGCTTCATATTTCTGAATAAGTGCGTGGAGAACACAAATTTAATTTAGAAGTAGTATGTCTTATGTGTTTCTTGGTGTTCGATATCATCACCTATGATTTTGCAAGAGGTGATTGCATATCATTTTCTGAAAGAGCATTGAAGAAATCAAGGTTGACCAGAGCTGTTAAAAAGTATAAGTGGATTGTTTTCCTTTCTCATGCTTATTTTTCTATTATTGTACTTTATAGACTTTCTGAACTCATTGAAGCTCTGTCGTGACAGTCACCGGACAGAAATGCAATGAAAAAAGTACCTTGTAACACACTTTTAAATGTTTTTGTTTGTTTGTTTTCTGTTGTTGCTGGTTTGGGGTTTTTTTGTTTTGTTTTTTAAATGCTGCCCATATTAAAATTTTGAAGAGTCATCACAGATGTAATGCGGTCTGTCTGCACTGCCTCTAGAAACAGATGTCAAGGTGCCATAGTCTGGCCACCACCAAATGATATTTTTAATAAATTGCTTTAAAGTTATTGATAAACAGAAAATAATCAAGAAAATATTGCCCTTACATTTCTTAGTTAACTGTGAACAATATGCATGAGAACTTTGTGGCCTGTTGCATGTATGAAGGGCTATGAGTCATGAACTCCAGTATTTTAACTCTGGCTTTTATATTAAGTCATTGTTTGGCTTTGGGCACAGAGTTAAGGCACTCCGTACTTTACTTTTTGTATATTTAAGAAAAGGGGGAGATGGCAACAGTGTACTTACTCACCTCCCCTTTTAAGGGATGATCAGTTCCTACAACACTTTGAAGATAGGTTTTCCAGAACTTAAATATGATTAGACATTCATACAGATAATAAAACATCCATACTTACCCAGGATAAGATACAAGGGACTTAAAATACTCAAGCTTCCAGGCATAACTAACTGCTTGAGATTAGGAGGCAAACCTTTCCTACAGGCAGGTTATTACTCAGGGTATTACTTCTGGTGGCTATGGGGTAGCTTGCACATTTCTTTGAAGCATCACACACTGTTGGATGGAAGAGGATACTAGGTTAAACATACTGCTGGACTCGATGAGAATGGCAAGTGTTAGTCTTCTGTGTTTCTAAATCCTCCCTGGCTGGTGGAGATGAACCCTCTTCCTTCTATGTGCCTCAGTAAGATGCACTTCATACCTGGCTATGACTATACCATACGGCTAAGACATGTCCCGCCTTGCCACGCTCTTAGGTACTTCGGTTTTTCACATTTGTTGAATGAAGTGTTAGAGTTAGTGGTTCTGATTTGTTCAGTGGACATAATTCAAAAAAAAAAGAATCTTACTAATAAAAAACTCACGAAGCGATCCAGGTCCCTTTGACTGAACTAAAGTGTAACTAAATGAGCAATTGTGGTGACAGATTTGGAGTTGTGTTGTCTCCATTGACAGAACCAGAACAGCACACCTAAGTATCCCGCAGTATACTTCAACTCTGGCCATTGCTCACCCATTTTGGGGGGTGGGTCAAACCCCAGCAGGCTGGCAGAGAAGATCTTAGGCCACCTTGTGCCACTGACTGCAATGCCTGTGAGCTGGTCACTTGCCACTGTGGTGCTGGAGTAGGCAATGCAGAATCTCTTTTAAAGTAGTTTGCTCAGATGTAATGAATTAGTAAAATTGCTACCTGAATTAAGTCATTTGTTGGACTATTTCGAGCAAAACAAAAAAAATAAAATGATAGATATGGACTTACTACTAACACATAACTTCCTCTTGAGAAAATACCGTTTGAAGCCTTGCCCTTGTATTTTGAAATACATGCTACTACATGTGGGTGGTATGTGTGCATGTGTTTGTCTGACAACTAGCTTAAATTCAGGCCTGATTATTTTTTAAAACTTATTTTTCAGACAGTGTGTCTCATTTAATTTTTATGCAGTTCATAGTTTCTGGTTTACTGCCTTATTATATTCTTCAAGTTCACTGAATATTTCTCTCCTCACCTTTTTTTTCCTTTTTGTTATATATTTTTATATATAAATGTCTACACATACACAGAGAGAGACCAAAATAATTGCTCATGAGAAATCCTGAAACCCTTTTCCTTCCCTAAACAGCAACAAGACATTTACACTTATAAATAGGGAGCCAGGGACCAGGAGGCAGAATGCTAACACACGACAGCAGTGAAGTAAGGCAGATAAATTTTTCGGTTCTTTTATCTAGTAAACATCCTAATGATCAACATCAAAGGCTGAAGAAATAAGCCGTTCTTCTCTTTTGTGCCAGATTGAGAAAGAGTGGGCTCTTTTACATCTCATATGGGAGATATGAGGAGCCTTTGAATGGATCATTGCTTTTTATGAGTAGTAATGAGGTGAGAAGTATTCTAGTGTGTGGCACAGGCCTTCATTAAAAGCGTGAAACAGAATGGCTTATGGTTAAAAGGAGTAATTTGTTCTAACATACTTGCTAAATTGTGCTGTAACCATGCCAGGTCGCTGGACTACATTTTCTGTAGGATTCCCGAATGCATTTGTGTGTAATTATTCTGCCTGTACGGAGTTCGGGGATTTTTCCAATGGCTTGCGCTAACTAGTTGACAACACTCAGGAAACTTCTCTAAATGCTATATTTTAAGAGGTGTAGAAGAGTCCAAATTCTATTGCTCAGGCCTATATACTCGCACGAATAAGAACCTGCAAAACAACATAAAATAAGTGTAACTGATATAAACGTCTTATTAACATGATGAAAAAGAAGGAAAACCATCCCCACAGTCTCCATCCTTGGTCTGCCAGGATTTTATCAGAGAGCTACATGCAATGAGGGCAACTGAGCTGTGATACACTGCTGTCTCTTACAGTAGCGTGTTTGAACAGCCTGGGTTCCTAAAGCACTGCTTGGTCACTTTGGAAAATCAGCTGCTTGTATTCTGGTGCTGCTGAGCAGCATGATAATAATTATGCAGCAGCACAGATAATGCACAAATGCTTTTCCAAGTTCTCATTCCTGTCATGCTTGAAGAGAGGAAACAAATTATATGTGCAGTACAAATTTCTGCCTAAGCAATTTTTTTCAGAGTACAGAAAGTGTTATGGTTCCTGGGAACCACACTCTTGAACTGAGGAGGACTGGGATAAATTACATTACCAAATGAATAGTTTTTCCAGTGCAAGTTATAGGCACAATAGGAGTCCTTTTGTTAGCAAAACACTTGTAGCATCCAGATCTGACCTTCAGGCATTAAAACCATGCAATCTGCTGAGGGTTGTGCATCCAGTTGGCAGCAGAATAAGGAAGGGAATGCAGACTGCAGCCTTCCCCTGCCCCAGTCACCACAGCACAGGGCCGCTCTGCTCTCTAAATATTTCTGTTCCCACCCAGCACTAACACAGAAACTGCCTTCAATCCTTGCCACACAAAAAATGGCAGGTCTGAGTTTTAAGCTTGATCCAGTGTAGGAGTAACAGCTGATCAGGAGATTTTTCTAGAAAGCTTCTTTAAAAGGAGTTTCTAATTCATCTGAGTAAAACCACAGAAGTATTCAGCTTCAATTTATGTCTTTTAAAACAAAAAAAAAAAGTGATGGAAAAATCGAAATAGACAATCTGTCTTATTTTCTTCTTTTTTCTTTTTTCCTTTTTCTTTTTT
>VWYH01006721.1:333145-362562 GCA_013399365.1 Pampusana beccarii | reverse complement strand
TTTTCTTTTTTCTTTTTTCTTTTTTCTTTTTTCTTTTTTCTTTTTTCTTTTTTCTTTTTTCTTTTAGCAGTCCTCATTTTAGGACAAATAGCAATATCTAAAAAGAATAAAAATCATACCAAAATATTTTAATTAACTCAAGCCAAGCTTTTGTTTGGAATGCACATTGATGAAAATTTATGAGATTTCAACTTTTTGCCCTGAGTCAGAGCAGGAAAATGTTTGAAATCTCAAAACCAGCTCATTCCTAGCTTTGAACTAAGGGAAGGGATGGGACTGTCTGTGTATGTGTGTGTGAGCATGTGTGTTTGGCAGCAATTAAAATATGAGAGCTGTGCTTAGAGCCATATGCTCAGAAACTGATAAAAGTTGCATGTGTATAACTGATGGAGAATTTGTCCCATGATGTTAAGACAGCTGAGTTAAGTACAATTTTCCCTTTAAATCAGCTTACTATTTCTTCCTGTACAAAGCAGGACAGGCCTAATTAAATGAATGCAAAATAGGGTAATTTTGTCAAAACCACATGAAATCGAGTCCTAATACAGATTGTCTTCTGAACATCGGTTACTTAGAAACCTGAGAAACAGATTAATTAATTTCTGCACATATTTTACAGCTATATTGTGAAATACAGAAGACTTCAATGTTTTATGTTTATCACTAACTGCTGGGGTCATGCCCCATAATTGTATTCGCAAAGTCCTTGGTTTTTTTAAATGTTAGTGACAATTATGTAAATTGCTCTTTTCAATGATGTAAAAAGCCCTGCTAGAATAAAGCAGAATAGATTCTACTTTATTTAAACAGCCACTCTCCCCAAAGTGTATTTGTATGTGTGTATGTACGTATGAATACATGTAAGTATAGGGCATATATATTCTTATAGACATGTATATATTACTGTATAAATATATATATTATTATATAATGTATATATGTTACACTGCTTGAACAAGCAACAAAATACAATGTTATATTTTCCTACATGTTAGATTGTTTTTCCTAGTTTTTCAGGTAGAGAGGTTGAGTGACAAGATTGGGTAGTATGTCAATAGACATCTGGGTATTGTAAGACTCCAGCCAGTGACTCCTTTTTCTCGCACATTACGAGTGAGGAAACTCATCCGGGTTCTTACGGCAATAGGAGGAACTCAGGCTGTTGTGAAGGTTTCAAAGGATGCCTCTGACCAATGTCAGCTACTTGCTTATTGGGAAGATCTGAATGTCTTGGCATTGAAAGACATTTGTTGGATGAAAAACAAGACGAATATGCCTTCAAGCCAGATTTATCAGAATGCTTATATCTATACACTCTAAAGTTATGGTATTAATAGAAATTGTCAGTTGTCATGTGCTATGAATCATAATTTTTAACATACATTTTGGCACTGATTTTTTCTCTATGGTTTTAAATAGTGTTTGAAATGAGATGTCAGTTTTTATGATGTCTGGAATTTAGGTCTGCAAAGCCAGGTTTGGCCACTTTGCAAACGCTGCAGAGTTTGTGCAGCAACTACAATTAAAATGCATTTTAAACCAAAAGTGACTTGAATATAATGTTACTAGGTTGCTAGTGTTGCCTGACCTTCCCCTTTCCTCCACTTCAGCATCAGACTGGCTTTGAAACATTTTGTTTCAAATACTTTATTCCATGAATAATTTCTTAATTGCTAACTGCTTAAAAGTGGGAGAAGATAAAGATAAGCAAATTTAAATAACTTGAGGCTATTTAGGAAACAGGAAAATGCTACCAAAAAGCAGAATCCTGACCACAATTTGGAGCTCTGGAGCCAAGTTTGTCCGTAGAAGATATGAAAATCTAGAAAACGTTGGTACCAACCCTGCCCTGATCTTTCGGGCAGTATTCCAATATATTTTTGTTACACAGAAACTATGCTTTTTAAGTTTGCGAAGGACACTCAGTTTCAAATGACTGGAAATGCTGCTATTAATGGCATCTTTATTAGCAATTAATTGTGAATTAGCTTAACTAGCAATTACTAATAAAGAGCAGTAATACAAGCGTTGTAAAAACTGTGAGTCTTGCCTCATGCCTCAGTTTCCCTTTACAGTGTATGTACAGTTCTCATCAGTTTTCTACACCTGAGTTTCACAGGGCTCAAATCACTCAGTGGTATTCAACCCCCTTATTAACAGACCGAATCTGAAACGGGTGTGGTTATGTATCAGTAACTCCAAATATCTCTTGATTAATCTTAGCCAAGTTGTCTTCAACCATTTTTCTGTATATTTCTTGCTTCATGGCACCCAACAGTAATGATGGAAAAAACAACATCAGAAGTGAAACAAATTTACAGTAAGTCTAATCTCCATGCTGGTTTTAGGAACCTGTGTCAAGGTCCCTATCTATTATTGTCCCTATCTGTTTGTAAAGCATCACACAGAAGAGGAACACAAATGTCCACTGTTTTTCTCAGACAGTTCCATTACAATCAAAACCTTGCTGTTTTCTTCCTGTTACATGAATCCTGTGCAGGACCCAGCATCAGCCTAGCATTCAGGAAAAACTCATAGAAGGCAGCAATACATTTTCTCTTCATTCCTCTAATTTTGTACAGGACTGGATTTCTAACTTACACTTTTTCTTGCCCAATACAAGTTTCTCAAGAAGGCAACTGCATTCTTTAGGGCGACTGGTCACATGCTTCTGCTGAAAGTTTTATTTTTTTGCCTTCTTCCCATGTCAGTTGCCTTCAGACATAGGGCAAATCTTCAGTTGGCAGGTTAGGCTCCACTCAGGATTTCCAGGGCTACCTTTTGGATTCTGGGCTCCAATGCTGCACCATGACTCCTGCAGGGAGACAGCCTTCCTTCGCATTAACATCCATGCACTGTCAGAATCTTTGATTTACTCACCCAAAGTTTCCTTGCCCTCTGAAAAGCCTGATTATGTGCTGAAATGTTCAGTTTGCCAGTGTAAGTCTTTGCAGATATAACCGATTTAGTACATTTTGGATGAGAAATTTCATTTCTTGCCCTTGTCCTCCATGCAGGCATGTGAGGCAGATCTCATCCAAGTTAAGAACTGTGTGGGTATGGAGCTATATGCACTTCGGAGATCTCCTGTCACTAGATGAACCTTAATGAGCTGCTGAGATAGGGGGCAGAAAGGATAAGGGGACCAAAGTAAGAATTAACACATTAGTAGTTTCAACAATAAGAAGGTTATCTCTATCTTGGTACTAAGCTTTTCTTTTTGGAGCTTATAAAACTTGCTTGGCATAAAGAATTTGCTTTTGTCACTTCTGGAAAAGTTGAAAGTCTGTTCTGTGGAACAGGATGTTTCTCTATTAAATTTAGGATTAAACCTGAGCCTGTCACTGAGCACTCACAGGTGCCAGAGGCTGGAGCTGGGTAGACAACCCATCACAGCAATCTCCCTTTCTGATCTGACCAGGGTAAGAGACCTCAGCTGTCCAAATGGAAGCTGCAGGTAAAGACATCTACCTCAGTTTTCTGTGATTAAAGATACATCTAAAGTAAACAAACCTTGGTGGCTATGCATGTCAATAGTGCTGAAATGTAACCAGTGTGTTAGTCCTCTAATTAGAATCCCCAAAGTGTGGAGTGCAATGAGAAAAGTAAGTCATGGTGCTAATTACAAGTTTGAAATGGAAATGTAGCTACAAGAAATGGAAATAATTCCAAAAGGAATAATTTTCCAAAACTATTGTTCACTTAACGAATACAAGAAAAATGTGACAGCCAGTGAAAGGGAAAATTACGGCTGCTTTGGGTTTTTCTTTTTTTTTTTGAGGTCTTTTGTAATGTTTTTTACCATTGCACTGGTCTGACATACAGCACAACCGTATGGACACCTACATTGGCACACCTGACCAGGCAATACATTGGAGCTGGGGTTTGAGGGGGTAAGTAGATGAAACCAGCAAAAAATAAGAATGTCTTTTTCTCATTTTGCTGTTGAATTAATTATAGTTTGAGACCAAACTTGTGCTTTATGGAGGTTTAACTTCCTGCCCCAGGTTTATGAACATCTCGAAACACTAAAGCAAAGGAAGATTTCCTGGTAGGGACAATCGGACTGACTGTGCCCTATAACAGTGGGCAACAGTGGAGATGCAGTGCAGAATATTGAAATGTATGAAGTACTATATAATGTTCTGACCTACTGATAGTGAAATACATGAGCCACTGCTTAAATTTCCATGTCCCATAAAGTCTGTACTAGTCTAATGTGTTTGCTGCCATTTTTCTTTTAAAATGCCTAAAGGAAATCCATTTTTGTAAAAATGACAGTTAAGCTTGACCCTCTGTCCTTAAGCTCCTACTTGTGCCTTAGAGATCCAGCACATATGGTACAGTATGTTACAACCAGCTGCTAATTGGGCTTCCTGCAAACATGGCTGTTAAGGTCAACTGAATCAAATGAGGATAGCTCAAGCTTTAAATCCAAGGGATATGTGCCCTTCTGCAGATTGCAGGCAGCTCCCTTTGCTACTGGTGAGAGCAAAATGGACTTATCCAGAAAGAATAGGCTCCTAGCCAGTTTTGTTATTATTCATAACACTTCTAGTATTATTATCCACTTATAAGTGCATTTGGAGCTATATGTCAGAAAGTGCAAGGTCCGTTCCCCAGATACTCTTTAAAAAAACTATATATACTTTGGATTATATACCATATAATGTGTACCAAAATCATCCTTAGGTTTCTGTCTTGGACTTCTTTTCAGTATATTTAGATAAAAATCAAGTGTAAAATTAGAAAAGTAGAAATTATAATATTTTAGAACGTAGTATATTAGAAATCCTACCTCTTCTGTATTGTGATAACATATTTCAAACAGTACTGTGTGAATCTTGTTGACACTAGCATATAATAATAGAGTACTTCTTTTAGCAAGTTGAGTGGACGAGAGACAAAGCTTAGGAGAATCCAACAGCACTGTCTAATAAGAAAAGTCTGCTAATCTACATATGATCTTGACAGTGGCTGTATAGCGTATTTGGTTCTTAGGCTGTTGTTTTGTGAACATCCTGCCAACATAGCATGAACCTTGTATACATCTTAAGCTTGACTATCAAAGTCAACAGAAAATCTCCTATTGCTCTCGAATGTCTGTATTAATAAACTGTGCAAACAAAACATTTGTGGATACCTCACTGGTTCTGAAGTTGCATGGAACTGTTGCTGATTAAGGAGTCTCTTTACTTAGCATTTGTCTTTCACATTTATTTTTCAAAGTATTTCCGTAACAGGCCAATGTGACTGAAGTTTCCTGACCCTCTGCCAATCACAATATAACCTTCAAAGGAAAGAGATAACCTCCCACTGAAGTAAGCAACAAAGAAATGTTCTTCAGAAGAAAATCCAGTAAAATTCAAATAGGGAGCACAAAACTGGAACTGTTTTTGAGAGCCAAATACTGAGATTAATTTAACTCTTTAACTGGGTAGTCCCATAGCTAAGGGGCTGATTTAAATCAGAGTTCCACCCACCCAGTGGTGCTGCAGGGAGCAAAAGCAGGGTGAGATAAGACCTTCTGTGGCAAATGCTTTGAAAGGCAGGGAGAAGCAACGATCTTTCAGCTAGGACTGCCTCATGTTTATCAAATGGGAAGAGCTGAGATAAGCAGGACCTCAATCCTTGTTTGCGTTAGAACTGAGTGAGCAGTGAAGCTTTGGTCCCTTGAGGTATTCTGGCATGCTGATATTTATTTTCATCCCAAATTATAATGAAATTTGGAACATCATGTTTTGTGGGCTTTTTTTTTTTCTTTTTTGAATGAACAATTCTGAATGGACAATTGCACATGAACATGATTTTGAAATGACTGATTGCTTTGACTGCATTTGCTTATCATGCTACATCACCTCATGAGAGTGGTAACCCAGATTTCGTGTGCCCAAATTCTTTTCATACTCAGGTTTTCTGGTTGGATAACATTTCTTTTCAGGCACTGGAAGTACCGTATCTCGATCAAAGGAATGACTGCAAAGAATAATAGAAAGTGTCTCAGGAAGTGCTATTCCTATGACATCACCTATGACAATGATGCATCTCCATTTAAAACCCTCAGACAAATATGATAAACTCCTGGTGATACTAGCAGCCAAAACAGTGTCCTTCAGAAGGAAATTCAATTTCCAGAAAATAAAAATAAATGTTTGATGCTTTACACAAGTTTCACAGAAAGGGTAATTTCCACTGAGCAGGTTTTTTTCTGTGTCTTCTCCCTAGATGAATAACAAAATAGTGTTGTTTAACTGGTGAGAAACTCAGGTTGTTTCAAGGGCTGTAGTCAACAGTGTTACAGTGTTACCAAATCATCACTAGAGGCTTTGTCTATTTCCAGAAGTCATTTTTGCCCTTTTTTTTTTTTTAATGAAAGTTGAATGGGATGGGATTTTTAATGGGATGAAAGTTGAAACTCTTTGCTGTTTTATTTTGTTTAAATTCTGAAGGAAAACAACACAGAATCAGGCTGTGGATGTCCCTTGTGCAAAACATAGGCAACAACATCGGTTTTGCTTTTGAGTAACCTGCAAGAGCATGTGTGCTCATTCGGAATAAGTGTCTGCAAATATTGCTCAACCTCACACTATCTTCTTTGAGTGGAGGAGGATTAAATAATCATCCCTGTTAAATGCAACGATAACCCACCATTGTTTTAACCAGCTTCACTCTCGATTTACAGATGTGAAACCAAAGAAGAAACTGCTTTCCTTCTTGCCTAATATTTGGTCTAAGTTTCTAAACAAAATGCTGTTTCTTCTCATTAATCAAATGATGTTTTATTTGTGTGGGTCCAGTGCTTGCTGAAGTCTGGAAGAGAAAGGATGGGGAGAGACTGTACAATAAATGATAGTTCAGAAGTTAGCTGATTGTGACCATAGAATCACTATCATCTCGATCATTATTTTTCTGACTAGGAAGTTAGTCACATTTTATTTTGCACACTAGAAATACAGATTCACTTACTTTTTTTAGCAAACTTCCTCAAGGAATGAATTCACTTAAATTTACCAGCTTTGTGGTAGGAAGGTTGTCTCATCCTCTAACAGAAGCTAACAAGGCAGATTTAAGCTGAGGTAACAAATACAGTGTTATGACAAATGTTCAAAATTAAATATTGTCCTTGAATTTTTTTCCTTACCCAGCTTTCAGGAAGGCCACTTAAAGTTCTGGTTTGGTGTTAAAAGCAGGGGAATATGGAAGGAGAAAAGGGGAAGAAATCCCAGCTTGTATCTTTAAAGCTGTGGAATGGTGTAAATTATTACAGTGGTTTCACATTTTCATGGGATCAAGGCAACAACAGTAAGCTCATAAAACAGATACCACTAATTATGCAGAGGAGAAGTCATAAAGTCACTGGTGGAAGCATGTTTTATATTCATGAACACGTCATTAAAATTTTAAGACGCACTATCAAATTCTACGTTTTAATACTACACCCAACAGCATTAAACCCTCCCAACAAGAAAATCAGATTGTTAATGATCGTGTTTGTCACAAAGGTTTTATATGTCTGCCATTGAAGCAGATGTGGACTTTTCTGCTGCCTTTATCACTGGACAATTAAAAATAATTTTTATCCAAACATTTTATAGAAAAATTAAATGCAGCAAAAAGAAAATAAAATCACCAAAATGTTAGGAATATTTGCAGAAATATTTAAATTTACCCAATCACATAAAAATCTTTTTATAGCATTGTCAATTTGGTTTTACTTCTCTTGTATTTTCTTTTTTTAATTAAAAAATAATTGAAAAGCAAAAGGATAGTGATTCAGGCAGGCTACAACACAGCACGCAAATGTTAGGTATTTTAAAGGAACCTTTAAATTAAACCTGGCTTTAGCATAGACATTTCAATTAAGGGAAATTCTAACAAGAGATATTTCAGGCCCAGCAGCATAGCTGAATCTCTTAGAAGACCAAAGAGTGTCCCAAGTGACTTGCATTACCATCATGAAGTGACTGAGGCCACTGTGAAAATACACACATGGAGTTTAAGGGTTCAAATCCTTCACTGTAGAAAGTGGTGCAGCAGATGGTAAATCTATGGATTCTCATCAAGACCTCAACAGCACAGGTGTCACTTTCAAAGCTGATTCTCGTAACCTACAACGAAGACGCCTGTTTGTGGGTTTGGACTAACAGATGCAAATAGCTGTGCAGTTGCATGTTCACACATGATGTCACTCCCATACCTCCGGTGTGGACAATGTAATCTTACTGCTCTGTTCCCCTTCACTTTAGAGTGAACTGTGTTGCTTATAACGTTTGGGACCTCTAGAAATATATGCCCTCTAGAAAGAGTGGGCACAGCTAAGGAAATTAAAGAGTCATTCTTATTTGCTAGGGTTAGTAATTAAAACTTCAAATACTTACCACTTTTCAAAGACATATTTTTAACATTTAACAACTGATTTTTGTTAAAACCTTATCAAAAGAACTAAACTGGTCTATCTATAGTTAATTGGTGTATGATGACTAGGTACCAGCTAATAAACATAGCTAAATATTTATCTGACAAAAAGTCAAGTAAGAGTTTCAATTATTAACACAAAATTGTTAAAGTGAGTTGTGTTAGGATTCAGTGAAGACTTCTGCCTAAAAAAACCAATGGCTCAATGTGGCCTAATATCAGGTCTTTTCTAAACCTTTCTTTTTCCAGAGCCAATATTTGGCTTACGCTATCTGCCAGCATCTTTTAATGAGAAGCACACATCTAAACCTCTCACAGCTCTCAAAATTTAGGAGTAAATATTTTTAAATTAAAAACGTATGCTAAGCAGTGCAGATTTGCTGGTGCAGATGTTATTTTTGGCTCATTTTCTTTAACTGATTCGTAACCAATATACTTCAGCCTATCTTTCCACATTATTATTCCGAATAGCAGATATAGTGAAATATGTTAATAGCATAACATCTCAAGACATCTTAGGCAGTTTTCTACTTAGCAGCAGAACTGCCACTAGAATTGTGTGAATAAGGTGTGTCCTCAGGATGCTATAATTAGTAAAACTGAGAAACAAGAGAAAATTGAGATAAAGATGGCTTACATACAGAATGGGTCAAGAAGGACTATCTTTTGTGAAGTTCTGTGCTCCACCTCTCCTCGAGAGGCTCACACAATCCTTTGGCGTTTAATTACTGACTGCATTATGAAGTTCTGCAAGCACAGTGCAGTCGTGTCAGCTTTGGGGTTTTTTGTTGATGGTGCTTCCACATTCCATTCTAGTTATTTAGGATTCGGAATAATGTCTTTTTTTTTTTTGCTGTTTAAATGCATGCCTGTCATCCACAGTGTCATTCTTTGGAAGGAATGGAAGTCTCTGGTGAAAGTCACAGAGTTTTCCACACTCCGCTAATTCTTGATTAATTCAGAATCAGTTAATTCTCTGGTTATGAGGGACCCTGTTGTCAGCCCTATTATATTGGCCAGTGGTTTATTAAAGAATGGATCATGCATTTTTCTCTATATATTGATCTAATTAGCCTTATTCCTTCAAATGTTGGCTATTGTTGGGACACCGAAACCACATTATCTCAGAAAAACGTGGATATATTTTGGGTCATGAATGGAAAAACACTAACATATTTTTTGGATTTCAAAAATTAGGATCAATGCCGATTAACATTCAGAGTGGACAATATGGTGACAGAAGGCTTAAAGTACAGAGATGCTGTCCATGCCATTTACAATGTTCTGTTCAGATATTTTCGTTACAGATCAAATTTGCCAGTTCTTTCTTAGTTCAAGCATGAACAGATTTTATTCTTTCAGCTGTATTTAAATAAGGTAAACAGGTTTTGACTGTGTGTGATTATACTATTCTTATTGTTGCGAGGAACTGCTCTGTAAAAATATATTTTTAATTTGCATAACATGTAACGTTAATATGGGACTAATTTTTAGCCCAAAACTTAATTAGACAATTGAAATACTAAACAATTGTGACACTAGGCAAAAGGATTTTTAAAGCAAGCCAAGAAATGTGAAATTTGAGAATGATAAGCTCCTCAGCCACACACACAAAGACAAAATAATTGACTAAAATCAAGTAATTATACATGAGCTTGCACAGGGAGTCAGAACATGGGTGTAGAAAAATGTCTAGACACTAACGATCCAATGCACTAAACATTTACTAATTTTGTATACTACTATGATAAGCAGGTCCACAACTGCTAGATCAAGGCAGTAAATAGCAAATGCAGCTTTTGCAGGATTAGGTCTTTTGGCAGACCTGCATAGGGTTTGCAGATTTCCCATTTTTATGTCTTGAAACGTTTTTGTTTGAAGTCTTTCAGTTACGTTTTGCCTGTTATACCTTAGGCCTGTATAAGATACTTTCCTGTCCTTGATGCTGAATGTACCACTTTGTAACTTTTCAAAATTTCTTTAATTACTAGCAAGCTATAAAGTAAAAAACCTAAGTTATTCTGGGGTACCTAGACATTTTGAAAATATTTTCCCAAAATTGTGGATGTTTTTCAATGTATTACACTTCTTTGAAAAGAAACAAAACCCAAACCTGCAGGTCATTCTTTTTTATTGCCCTCTGGAACAAAACAGAAACATGCAAGTGATGGAAAATGTCAAAAACAACTTTTTCCCAGAATTGTTAAAAATGTCCTGATATTTTGGTAAGAAAAGATTCAGGAAAAGAAACTTTCAAATGACGTGCTTACAGACTGTTATTTCATAAACAGAATAATAAATATTTAAAACAGATTATTCCCTTTACCCAATCTAATAATGACACCCTGCTAGAGATACTGTCTTATCAGTCAGAAACTAAGAATTTATCAGACAAACTTCATTAAATAAATTTTATATCATATATTGCACAAAACCAAACTCTATACTTGGGATTAATTGTTACCTTCGTTTTAGCAAGGTCAAGGATTAAGTAGGCTTGGAGAATGATCTGACCTTTCAGTGCAATTCTGCTCCCACCAAAATCTCTAGCTGTCAGATTCACAGTTGTGGATTTTTCAAGAGGCTGCCACAAAGCAGGTTTTGATGCTGTATGGTATTATCCATGCCTCATTTTATCTAGCTGTGAAATAAACCTTAACAGAATAGCTGTTTTGAAAAACAATGTGAAAATCATAGTAATAGGCACATTTTTCTGTGTTTGAATGGTTTTTGTTACAGAATAGGAACTAAAGCTGAAAAATCAACCAAATTAAAAAGAAAAAACATAGACCAAGATTAATGTTTATGTTTATAGGAAAAAAAGGCTTGATGTTAATATGGCTAGTTGAAAATTTCACATAAAACCTCTTTTTCTAGGGTTTATGTTTTCATCTTTTCATGAAAATGCCCGTAAACAAAACATTTTCATCCAAAAACTTGTCTGTTTTTGGTTATTTGAGAGGGTGGAGGTTGAGGAAGAATTAAAATTCTACAATATGGGTCTAGGAGTGCTCTTCTGCACTTGGTTATGTATATTTAAGACATATCTCCCTCCTGGCATGATTTGCAACACAATAATGGGGCTATGTTGAGAAACCCACACTATTGCTCTCTACTTAAATTCCCAGAATTGTCAATCTGGCAGCTCTCACAGCAGAACATTTACATAACTTTTAAATTATAGACAATTGTACAAATCCCTTCTCCATCAAAGGACCAGTTTCCTTCCCCACCCTCCCCTGAAGTCAATAGCAAAGCATCCTTTCTCAGCAGTGGAAACAAAAGTGTCTTGGTTATACTTAAAAGCATGGGATGCTTAAAATCATTATATTTTTGATTTTGCCTAATACTATGGTATTTGAGAAAGTACGTTAGTAATGGGGATGCTATAACCAGTAGCTACAAAGTCTTTGATAGTAAGCACTGTTCAGGGAGAGAGTATGTGATAACTATTTCTAGAATGCTAAGAAATAAAAACAAACAGGTGATGATGGATTTTTGGATTTGCAAAATTGCAGAATCCTGTGACTTGAGATGAAAATAGGTTTGCCAGGAAGATTATTGATTGTTGTTGTTGTTGTTGTAGGTTTGGGGTTTTTTGTTTTTGTTTTTTGTTTATTTGTTTGTGAGGCAAAATCAGCATTTTCCTAAATTAATGTAAATTGTAATTGTCAACCAAGGAAACATAATTTCCCTAATGCCTCCTTTATGTTGCCATCAACCCTTGAGCTATATGAGAATTACATTCTTTACAACTGTTAGTATGAAACAACACAGGATTGTTCTTATCGGTCACTGGGTACTGTGAATTTTTTTAACCAAATTGTAGACAGATAGATAGACAGATGCAAATATGAATAACTTACTTCATTTCGGACAGCAATGTAAGCATGTGCTTGTATGTGTATGTTATATACAAAGTTTATGCGTAGGTCCACATATGCACACATGTATTGTGACTGACTGGTGTTTGGCATGTAACTGTGAGACAAACAAGTGAGACAGAGAACTTAATTGCTTTCTCTATGCTTTCATATAATGATTCACAAAAGTGTTTAGTTATAAAAAGCTAAATGCAAATGCTTTTCCTTTTGCTAAAGCAGCTGTTCACAGGAAAAAGGAAAACAAACAAACCCAGCAACTTTTCTTTGATTTTACTGCAGGATACATGCTCAGTTGCTCTTCTTGTGATGAATAAATAATACCCACGGTGCCGTGTAGCAGTGGACCTTGCCCCTTTTTGTAGTTAACCAGTGAAAAAGGCCGCATCTGCTTATTCTCAGACATTAATGCAGCTAAAGGAATAAGACATCAGAGGCCTGCGAATGAGAAGGTTTTTTTAAATTTACAAAGCGTTTGCTCCTGAATCCACCTCAGCCAGTTTGGGAAAAGCGCTTTTGGCACAAAGTCACCCTTCAGGGAAAGACTGATAATGATCACTAAAGACATACTACGGGCTCCTGCCCCACTCACTTCAAAGGCCTTCTCTCTTAATCAACATTAAATCATCATTTTGCCTTGGATATAGGGACAGCTGTACACAATCTATTTGTTTTAAAACAGATTAGGAATGGGTTTTCTGCCAGAGTATAAGCTGCATGATAAATGTACTTTAAAGACATAACTAGGAAAAACATTGCTCCCTTCGTTAGCTAGATCCGATACTAGCTGAGAACACACAGTGTTGTCCCAGGATTGGATCCATACTCAGTTGTTCAGCAATTCCCAAGAGCACTCAGGAAATACGACAAGGTAAAAAAATCAAGTGTCTGTTGATCTTAGCTGTGCATTCTTTTGAGCTGTTCATGAACAGCAATAGTAAAAGTCATAGTAAGTAGTATAGGATCTTCTAGACCTTCTGCTTTCTTCTTCCTTTTCTTTAACCTTAGAGGTGCCCTATTTCATCCATTGACAGTCTCACAAGGTGACAACAAAGGCTTTTTATTACCCAAATAAAAGCTGATAGTCAGATATTTGTTAAATGATTAAGTAAAAGCCCTAAATTACAGGGAAAAAGATCCCTCCTGTTGATTCATACTAGAGATATTTTTACAGAGTTGCTAAGCATCTCTCTACAAGATGCCTTTCTTAGGTGATATAAATATGCTGATGTGCACAATTAAAAAAAAAAAAATCTGGAAAAAGAAGCATATTTCCAGAATAGGATAGGATGTATTGGAAAGCAGAGGTTCCAGAAAAATATCTAAGAGTCGAAATGAGTACCCAAATGAACATCACTCCCAGCACAACTTTGTGGTGAAATGAACTACACCATTTTTGTATGTGCAGAGACAATATTGATGTTGGAATACTGTAATGAGGGGGGTTTGTCCATTTTTTAAAGAGATAATGAAAAATTAAAATGAGCATATAAAATATTACAAAGAACATGTCTCACAATGAGAAACTTAGAATGTCCAATCTGCATTATTTAAAAAACAAACAAACAAACAAAACAACAAAAAACCCCCAGCAATTTTGATCAGCGAATTGATTATATGACACTAGTTCCTTCATGGAGAGAAAACAGTTTGTAGCCCTTTACATATTAGATAAATACAAAATATGTTTCAGAGAGTGGAACCTGAAGTGAGACAAATTCAAACAAAAAATGAGGTCCAGCCTCTAAGAGGGACAAGTAGAAAAATCTGTCAAATGATCTGGACCCTTCTGCCCTTGTTCCTTCTCTCGTTGTCTTTAAGCCAAAACCAGCCATTCTTTTGGTGGGTGTGCCTTCACCAAGCAGAAGCTGCTTTAATTCAAACTGTAGTCTGTTCAGAAAGAGCTGGCTGAAATGTAGTGTCTTCTGAATTAAGAGTGATCTAACTAGGCGGAGTGACCTAACAGTCCATGCTGAGCAGAAGCTTTCCTCTCAGGTTCTTGGTTCAAGTACAGGTGCCACTGCATGCCCAGCATTTTCGTGTGGCTACCTTAACTGAAAATAAATGATAGACCTGTGTGAGTGAAATGATATGCCCAGGGGTGGCACGAGTTACACAAACAGTATACATGCAAGGGATAAGGACTTCTGTATCTACACAGAATGACAGTCGTGCCCACCTATTAAGAGGATACTGCTCATTTCTAAAAACATCCATTGTTGTTAGGCCCTTTTTCTAAATCAAAGAAAATAAATCACTAAGAACAAAATTTCAGATTTTTTATGCTTTTATGATAAATCACAGATTTGCCTTAATCACTTAATCTCTCTTTAAATATTCATTTCAAAGTGAATGCCTGTTCTCTATGCACTTATGGCAAAGTTCAGACTATTCTACTCCAAAAGAAGTCTAACTGATCAGTATTTCTCTCTATTATACATGACAGCGTTATTTTGTGGTAAAGATAATATAAGAGAAGGCAACTTTCCAGAAAAGTGGAACTCGGTGTAACAAAGCAGATTCTGGACCACTGACTTCAGTTTTCACATTGTGTTCCTCACAAGGTGGATAGGGAGTAAATAAGAAATGCAGCCCAACTACTTTATGTCGGTGCTGTCACAAGGAATATTAGACAACCAAGAGGCTGCTGCCAGGCATGGGAATAAAGGGAGAAAAAAAGATGACTAAATTAAATTTTAGCTAGCAAACAGTAGAGGGTAACAGGTAAGCAAAGGGAGATGAGGATATAAATGGAATAAAAACCCAGTAGATTTTTTTTTTTAAATAGTGATTAAAGATTGAGGTGAGAAAATGCTGTTACATCTGAGCAGAAGGCACCATACTGCATGTGGAAAGACTGATCCTGGCTGGAAAAAGGCTTCACTAACTAGTGCAGTGCAAAAGTATTATTTTGAGTAAAGGGAAGCCAGTGCCTTGTCCTCCCAGAGAACCTATTTCTCAATGGATGAGAATGCACCAGATGATCTAACTAGCAAGCAGGATCCAAGGAAGGAAAAAGCATATAAAATGAATTGCATGCATTTGAAAAACAACAGAATGCAAATCAAGGCAACATAAATTAAAGAGAGAGGGAGAAAGTTACTCCAGGGGTTTTATCCCTCTTCCCCCCCTCACAGGATACAAGCTATTTCCTTTGACTTTGGAATAGTAATTTCAGAATGCTACTTCTGGCACTGTCTGAGCTGCATGTATTCTCAGCACTTGGCAAGAAGACATTTAGAAGATAGAGATTGTTCTTTTACTTGAGAAAGGGAGTTAAACTTCTTGCACTGTGACAGCAGATAATGCATTTCTCCGCTGAGGTCACTATTGCATAAACAGTAAATTTGGCATTTTCTAATTTTTCGCTCCTTGACTTTGCAATCTAAATAACTTTCTTCTCTTCATTGAGTAATTATCCACATGGAGTCCATTTTTATTGTGTGCGTGCTCATGGCTAGCTTCAGGCACAGGGAGCACATACAGTCCAAGAATGGACTACATGTGCATAACACATTTCAAAGAAGTATAGTTTCTGAGAGGTAAATAACTCCTTACTAATGTACATTGTCCTGTGCCATATTGAGAAAATTAAGATGGAGTTCTCCCATCATTGCCAATGCAAATTACTGATCTTTCATAATGTGCACTGGATAGACCCAGTTCTGATTTCTCAACAAATTTTCGCTACTAAATAACTCTACAAGGTAATTTGAGACACCTGGTAATTTGATATGACTGAAGAATCGTGTTCCTTTTTAAAGTACACAAAGCTGACTAAAGATTCAAAAATTAATTTCCAATAATGTATGCTAGCCTATTATATTTCTAAGATAATTATATCCTATGTTATATAAAAGTGCTAAGCAGCATGACCAACAGTAATGGCAAGTGGAAAGGCTATGACTTTAATTTATGAAAGCAGTTATAGGACATAGGAATAGCCATACTGGATTAGATCAAAGCCCCAGTCTGTAACGGTGACCAGTAGCAGATGTTATGGGAGTATAAGAAAGAGATGGTAACCCCCCCTTTTCTGCGCAAGCAGACACCATAAGTTTATACCGCCGGGCTTTCCTGCAGAGGGGCAGATACGCAAGAGGCAACAACTGGCCGCTGTCTTTACCTACTTGTTGACAGAATTCTCTGTCTTCCAGAATTCTGTTTCATGCTGTGAAAGATTGCATTATTTTGACAGAAGGTGGAAAGAGGTTTTACAGATCACTGGTATTCACTGAGTAAGGAATATCATCCTCTTCAGAGGACCTATGACATGCTGAATGCCAAGATCAAGCAAAAAACCCAAAATGTAAATCTGACTTCGTCCCTATTATATCTAGTGAAACTGCTGAGATCACTGGGTGTCTGCCATCTTTCAGTGTCAGTATATAAAACTCACAGACCCAGCCAGATAACTGACCCTTATTGAACTGACAAATTGTAACTTTGATTTTTAGTTTTATCTATTATTAAAGGTAAAAGTAAGACTCAATTTAAGAAAAATAGAACATTTAAAAGGTGTACATTTTTAATCACTGGATTATATAATTTCTTCCTTGTGGAACATACATTGTACTGGCTCATAAGAAATAATGTTTTTTAGTAGTTTATATATATATCAGTGGTTGCTCTCTTATAACTATACTTTTGAAAAATTAGTAGCCGTTAAAAAATTCAGATTCATTCACAGTTCCACTTTAAAGTAGTGGCAAATGGCTACCAACATGCTGTATCACAAAGCTTTGGGACTCAAATATATACCTGTCAGACACAATAAAGAAAAAGGAAGGAATCGAAATCATGCTTAAACTGTACCTAGTTTGGATCTTGTTCCTTTACAGATCTGATGAAGAGAATCTGAGCATGCAGGTTTGTTCATGTTCTGAACATTTTTATATAATGGGAAGGTCAGAGCCTCAAACCACAGTGGAAGTGCTTGAATTCATTGATGCATCTGGGTACTAGCTCAGAGGGAATATCAGGTCTTGTATAGAAATAGTACAGCAAAGTGAGTTGCTGTTCACGTCTTTCAGTTCACATGCCTCCCTAGGTGAGAAAGGGTTAAACATGAGTTAGGGATGCATGTGAAAATATACGGGTGAAGTAGGGGAAACAAAAAAAAAAGTCTCTTCTAGCTTGAGCCACTCCATCTGTTCCCTTAATTCAGTGGCAGACCTTGACTGGACCCTGGGATCTGCTAGTCCCACACTTCATACAACTTCTCTCTGTAAATTAAGTTGTTGGCTTGTGTTGCTGAGGGTTTAGGAAGGTGAGTGATGACCTTGGTTTGAGTATGTTTGTATAGAAACATGTCACTGCTGCATGATGTCTTTCCTCCAGGGACATAGGGCCCAATACTAACCATTTGTTAAGAAAATACCAAAGCTAAACATATCCAGTGTATGGAAGGATCCAACACCCTTGCCAAGTGTAACTTTCACTCATCTTTGAAACATCAATGTACACTATATTTTAAAGGTTATTTTTAGCACTTGTCTTTTAAACCGTTTCCCATCTGATGTTAACATCTTGCATCTTAAAACTAATATGAGTTATTTTTATTATTAAAATGGGAAATCTCTTTAATATATTGTAGTATGGCAATATGTTTAATATATGTTTTTAAAAGGAGATCTAAAATAGTATTTATTTTCAAGAATGAAGACATGTAATTCCAGAGAAGCCACACAATGCTTTCAAGTTCTATGTTTCTTTATATAGCAAAGATTAAAAATAAAATTTTAAGGAGGATATAGCTCTTCTTTTTCCACCCTCCCTGCAGTATTTTCCGGCAGTCATCTAAGTTCCTGAGTTCTGGTGCATGTGTGTTGATGTTTGGAGTATTGGTTGTAGTTGTTCAATTGTGTGAGAAAGTTCTGTTGTTAAATGACAGGTTACTTGCAGAATTTATTTTGAAACTGGATAAGGCATTCAGTCAGATCAGTAGCTTTCCTTAGTTTGTGAAGTCCACAAGAAAACATGAGCAGATAAATTTGGATTAGAACTCTATTTTTGAAGCCAGGTAGTCTTAAAACTGAATTCCTAACTGTGGATTTAGATCCAAACTTTAGGCATCTGAGTCTGAATATGCTGGCCTTGTTTAATATTCCTATTCAGATTGATTAATGTACAGTCAGGATGTTTTTCCATACAGCCAGTCTATAAACGTTACCTTTCTAAAGTTCAACCCATACTTACTTGGTATATTTTTAAATAATTTGTCTTCCTTCCCTAGACTCTTTAAATATTTCAGCCTATTTTAGGTTGTGAAACAGTTATGAAGTTGTTGATTCAGCGCTAGAGGTTCTCACAGGTATGAGGGGTAGCTGGTGTGGGGGGGACAGCCTTTGTTTAAACAGGAAAGAACAGAATCTTAACACCACCAGAATCAGTGGGAGCTTTGCCACTGGCTTCCATGTGCCCTGGATTTTACCCAAGGAGCCACCTTTGGTCTTAAGTGATGTAAATCAAGTGTGACTGCTCCAAAGACTGTGAGGGTGCAAAACGCAGAACTGGTATGGGAAAGGAAATCAGACTAAAACCAGTCAGAATAACTATGAAAAGCTGGTCAAAGGAAAGTACCTATATCGGAGGAGGGCACATTTTAATGTTTTATCCTTCGCAAAATTTTCTCTAAAAATGTGTTTCAGGAAAGATGGCCTACCGTCATGTGGAACCATTCCTCATGGATGCATCATAGGAAGTAAATGATAAGAATGCTGTATTTTCGGGGTTTTTTTCTCTCCCACAATTAATGGCTAAAGAAGTCACCTAAAACTGATCATGAACCATTTTTAAATGTCTTTTTTCCTCTGCATGTAAACTACCTTTTTGTCATATCTGAACTTCTAAAAATTACCGAGTCCTGCTCACCCTGACATAAACAGAAACCACCAACACATTTCAGTTGTTCCTTTATTGCCACTGTGCCTTTTAATTTCTTCTATTTAAAGAATTGTATTTGTTAAAAATGACAATGTAAGGAATGCACTCAAGCTCTTAGGCTGAAAATAGTCTTTATTTACAACCAGTTTCATATAATTTTTTTGAAGCTGTCATTCCATTACTTTTCATATAAGTCAAAGCAGAAAATAAATGTGTTTGAGTAGAAGAATAGGAACTAAAGGTCGTTTCATTCAAGAAAAAGCCTATGCTTTATTCAGGCCAGCCCTGAACCACAGAAGAAAAGATTGGACAGATATCCGGAGAAATATTCCAAATGTTTTCTGGGTGAGCAAACACTTTAATAAATTAATACACTGTTAAATAAACAGAATAAAATGTCAAGTGCATTTTGTTTTACACTGAGCAGAAAGAGGAAAATAACAAACCCTTTTAACAGCAGCCAAGATATTATTCCCAAAATAACTTCAAGAGATGCAAAAAGCCTGTGTCTTAAGAAGGCCACAGCTAGACATCCTTTGGCATAGGTGAAATGCTTTGTGGGAGCTGGGTGCAAACCACCTGCACCCATCTCCTTCAGGAATACAACTCCACTTTGTGACAACTGCCAGACTTCAGTGGAACAAAACCCAAACCTTTAAAACTCTCTTAACACCAGAAAGGTCTCTGAATTTGATCTTTTCCATTGGAAAAAAAAACGCACTGAAGAGGTTTATGCGAAACCCAAGGTGGTGCCAGACAAGCTCTGGAGGTGTGGGCTGGGTCTGGTTACCAGGCAGATTTTAGTTTTAACTAGCATGTTAACCTGTGAGTTGCAGCAGTTGAGGAGATGGGCTCTGGTCTAGGGAGGGTTTGTTTCTAAGCAGAGAATTAGGTGGGTGAGGTGGTCACCTCTGAAGCTGCCTCAGCTTGAGGAGTCAAAGCCTAGAGACTGGGCCTCTGCTTTTCCAACAGAGAGCAGAGCCCTTCATTCTCTATTCAGCTGGTCAGAGCTCAGATTTCAGTAGCCCTCTCTATCTTACTTACTGTGGCCTATTTTCCTTCAGCAAACAGTTTTGTTAATTTTCTGCTTCAGAAAGGAGACATGCACAAAAGTATCCCACAAATTATAAAGACCCTCATCCCTTGGGCTAGCAGCAAATGCCGTAACCTCGCTAAAGACTGGAAACACCAGGTGCTGAAGATGTGCCAGATCTATAATACAAACACCTCAGATTTTTCCTGTGGCAGAAGCTCTTCATTTAGCAGAGACTCTACACCTGCTTGGAGAGGGAAGGTGATTCCCTACTTTACATCACTCCAATTGCTACACAGGTTGAACATCTTTGCATGGTAGCTGGAAAACAGCTGTTCCTTCTGCTTCTCTATTTCTTGCTCTGTTTCTTGCCACTGCCTCTTGCTGCCAGGTCTGAGGAAGAACGAGATTCTCCTGGGGCAATCATTAAATGTAAGACATGAGGAACTACTTGAATATATCTCCCTTTGTTTCTATTTCTCTAAGAATTCTGGTAGACAACAAAATGAAAGAAGTAAATAGGACAATAGGCTTCACAAAGTAACATTTTGTAAAGAGATGATAGTACAAAAGGTCAGCATTATCTTGCTCCTCTTCTTTCTCTGGGTTGTGCAAGTCTGACATTAATACGACAGATTCTTTACAATATGTTAGCTTACCCCAGTTCAACAATAAAAGCTTCCTTTCCTCAGGGTTTGTTCCTGCGTGCTCCAAGACAGGGGAAAGGTACATGGGCTAAACAAAGTCTGTTTATACGTGACACTTTAAGTGTATTTACAAGCCTGCTTGAAGACCTAAACGAGGTCTTGTGTACAAGAGCTCCCTGTGTGGCTAGTTGCCTACTCGTCAAATATTTGTATTTTTAAATTGATTGATGCAAATCTGAGAAAATATTGGTTTCATCTGCATCTTTATATCTTGTGGGATTTTGCTACTCTTTCTCCTGACAACCTAGCAGTAAGGTAACATCTCTTAAATTCAATTTATTTCTTATTGCATTCATCATTTGTATCATAACCTTGCTGAATTATTTTTTGCTGTGGTTAGTACTAACATCTGTAGATGCTGTGCATTTCCATAGCCACAAGGCCTGAGCAACCAGAGGGACTAAATCAAAGATTAGTGGGAGGAAGAATATCTTGAACATCTTTTTGCTGTGTGTTTCTTAGTGCTGACTGTAGACAAATATGAGAAAAACAAGTTATATGCTGAACACTTCAGTTTTATTTAAATATTTGGGAGTAAAATGGCATATGTGTGCTCACTACATCCTTTTATTTATTTTTTTTTTGTTATTTAAGTGCATTTCTGACTTACGCAATTATGTCACCTCCAGATCCTCACTAGAATGAATTTTTCTGGTAAAGAATCAAAAGTGTGACCCTGTACTACGTGCAGACAGGAAAATAATAGTTTGAAATTTTAAACCAGATTTTCTCCAAATCTATTTTAGTCACATTTTTGAGGGAAAGTCTGCAGATGCCAGTCAGTGTTCATGTACATGCCTGTGACTGTATTTGTTTTATTAAGAGTTTCATATTGCTTCTCAGTATTTCAAAGCTGTAGGCAAAGATGTTAATGAAAAAGATATATTTCTATGGCAAGTACATGGCTTTGTAAACAGAAAACAGGCTGAGCTTTCAAAATCCAGATTTGGACTCATTTTTTCAAAAGCTGGTAATTTATTCTCCTTTGTCCCCTTTTAGAGATTAAATTAATGTGTGAAACTAGTACAATTAGTGTCTGAATTTGTCACACCATTTTCCCCATCCAGGGTGTCTGGATTTGTATTCTGATGGACTCATTCCCTAACGAATGATGAGGATGTCTCCTGGCAGGCTTTCTGAATTTTCATACACTGTGTTTTGGTGATAACTTTCTGTCTCTGATAAGATTTAAGAAAATCCCACAGCAGGAGTACTTAAAGAACAGGTACTCCTCTGCTCTTTTCCTTCAGAATTAAATCCAAGTTCAGTTTTAATTTTATTACTCTTTCCCTTCTCTGTCTGGCAATCCCCTGGAGAAAAGCTGGCATCTGAGGCCATTAACATAACCCCAAGATCACATTGCTGTGCAGCAAAGGGAGACAGACCAGAGGGAATGAGCAGGAGCTGGGGAAGAAACTCTTGTGGAGGGGGAGAAATCAGGTCAGCTCCCTCTGAATTGGTTTTCCTCCTGGGCTGTCTTGGGGCACTACATATGCAGAACACCCCCCACCTCTTGAAACAGAGAGGAGGAAAAAGTAGGCTAGATCAGACGTGCTGGTTGCCATTACCAAACCAAAAGCAGCACTTGATCCTGCCTGTGCAGTCCTGGAATTTTCAGATAAAATATCAATGTTCAGTAATTGCACTGTGGTAAGAACGACAAGGAGGGTTTTGGTCTCTGAACGACAACAAACCTTGGAAATTATATGCAAAATCAACATTAAAGCAATGTTGAATTTGAAAAATCTTCAGTTTGAAAATGGAATCACCGAATTTATACTCTCATGTCTTTACAAAATCTGAACTACACTATCTTAACTCTGTTATAATGTGTATGTGTGTTAGGATGTGATTTTTACCTTTGCTAACTCACAAGCTGTGAAAATGAGCAGTGTAAAATTTATAACATGGTGGTGAGTTGCACAGATACAGACAAGGAACTTTCCAGCACGTAAACACTTGTGCTAAATTTGAAACAACGACCTCTCAGTTAAAAATATTTTTGGATATGTAACTTAAGATCTAATTTAAAGATGAATTTTCTTTTTAAGTGCCCTGTAAGAGTCACGGAGATTTTAGAACTTGAGAGCAAAATGCATAATGCAATCGGAAGCTAAGTCAGTAGTAATTTGTTCTAAGTCTGCTAATGCTTTCCAAACTCAGAAAAGTAATAATTTCAGCCATCTGATTTCTGTAGCGACAGCAGAGTGCTAAAATTTATTAAGCACAACAGAAATTATCACAATACGTTCCAACCATGCTGAAATAATAATTGAAGGTAATTCCTCTACTGTGCAGCATGTTAAATAATGATTTGGGGAGAAAATATGGAGATAAGTAAGAGAAATTAACTTAATACAATGCTAAATCAGTTGTTTCCTATTAATCTTCCTATTAATCTAAATGAAAATTTAAGGGTTTTAATGACCAATAACAAATTTTCTTTGCTTCCTTTTGATTCAACACTTTCTTAGTTGAAATTGATAGGTTCTGAATAGTATAAATAGTGTATGTAATAGCAGTTTATTTAAGGGGTTTCTAATGCCACCTAGTGGCTACCCTCTCCTCCTCCCCTCGCCCTCCCGCCCCCCACGCACTAGTTTGAATTCTTGAAAGATTTTCAGTTGTCTGGAGCAAATAAATTTGTTTACTGACAAGTGTGGGAGTGATGCAAATGATTTGATTTTTTTACACATATAAAGAAGAAAGACATGAAGCTAAGTTTCCTCATTATATGGACTAAAATTCTTTCAGTAACTAAGATCTCCCCCAGCTGACCTAAATTCAGATGCATACAGAACTTAGTAATGAACACGGCTTAGAAATAAGAGAAGCTATAAAAATGTGCTTTTTTTCTTGTTGTTCGAAGCAGATGATATGGATTTGACACGAATCTGTCTTGCCTGAGTTTTAATCTTCTCTAATTCTCTCTGATTTCTGTCAAATTGATTCGTTTTTACTAATGGAGAAAACCTGCTTCTACTCTTATAAAAAGAGTGAGAAGTTCATGTTGATCTTGACAAGGTAGGTTGAGATAAATGGTAAGAAACATGAGGTGTTCAGTTCTTGTGAGTCTTTCTCAATAATGGCAAATATAAAACAATTTTCTGAGTGTTTGCTGTTGCCCATTCACACCTGATAGTTAAAATAGGAATACTTCCTACTTATGCCAATATAAAATCCAAGAGCTCACTGAAGCCAGTGGATCTACTCATGTTTATGGAGGCAAGACTTCCTGTAAATAAAATGAGAACCAAGTCCACAAACTTGAATAAAGTCCATAAGTTTTTCTTTGTACCTAGTCTCATGTGGATAATACGGTACTATAATATAGATTATAATACATAACACCTGCATTTAAGAGCTCCTTGTATCGGAGTTCCGTTTCTCCACAAAACAGTTTTTCAAAGTATCCTTCCTTTCCTCCAAGTAAATTGCTTTTTTTTGTTTCTTTGTTTCATTATGGAGTAAAAGATGAGGTTTTATATCTTGGAAGTCCTATTTTAATGACAAGTAAAAATTGTAAGCGTTAATTTTGCCTCCTCTCCTTCAACAGAAATGGTGTGTTCTGAGTGATAACCACTCCTCCTTTTAAAATAAACCACACAGTTTTGTCTTGGCAGACATTCAGCTCTAGAAGACTTATCTGCTTGTAAAGTTTTCCTTTGCATACGTGGTCACTCAGTTTAAATACATTTTTAAAGTACGGGGCAAACTACAGAATGGAAAAAAGTGTGAAAGCTTTGATATATATTCTATCTTTACTATGTGTGTATGGAGTTAACTCTCTCTTTCGTGGTGAATGACTCCCCGAGGCTTGGTATGTCTTTTCGGAGTCACAAGAACTGCCCATCTGAAACTTAGACTTCCTGCAATTGGAGCCTTTTCTAAGGACTGCTATGAGACTGACATGGGACTCGGACACATGCATAAATTTTCCCATTCAGTCAAAGGCTTCCTGTGTAATCTTGGCCAGTTCACTTACGCTCAGATTTTCAAAGTTATTAAAATACTTGAATAGGTACTTTTAAAATACTCTTCTGCCTCAGTTTTCCGCCCATAAGATAACATGCTCCACAGTAGCACTTCTTTTCCCCATCTTGTGCTTATTTATGGAAAGTATTTAGGAAGAGCAAAGCACTTACCTGTTTTTTGTCTCTGCAAATGCCTCCGAAAGACTGCAAGTTCTTGGAGGTTCTATCTGTGTTTTCACACGAGGATCTACCTCAGTGAGGATGAGGAGACCCCATACTGGGTTTAGACTTTGAGTCACAGCCATGTTTCAAGCAGTAAAATAAAACAGGAAACCAGTGTGAATGGTCATTCTTCGAACTGAGTGTGGCTTATTCACACTGAAACTTCTAATTGCAGAATAAGCAATTACAGTGATTGTACCCTGAAAAATGAACACAGCTGATGGAACAGACAGTACACTATGGTGAGTTTATCAAGGCTGTCTGCCAGTCCTGCATCCATGCTTGCTTGACAGCTCAAGGACAGGAGCTAAGCTGGTGTCCTTGGAAACAGCAGTATCTCTCCAGTGATCATGATGGAAAGTAGAGCCAGTGAGAACCAGCAGTGGCTTGCAATTTCAGTTTTCTTACTTAAATGCCATTGATCTGTCTACCTAGATATGTGTGTACATGTGCATATGTATATAGATAGAAACATTTTAATAAAAAGAAAAGATTATCCAGATTCCCAGTTCACAAGGCAAATTTTCAGTGTCCTCTTGCATTATTTCTTGAAGTGTTTCAATGTTCATCATTCCTATAGGCTTTAGCAAGCAAATCAATTTAAAATTCTGGTTTTGTTCTTTTTATATACACATATATACACACACTTCTTTTATTCTCTCTACAGGCATTTTTCCACTGAATTCCACCTGCCTACGCTAATACAATAACAATTTTCAAAGCACACTTAAAGTGGTTTATGTATACCGTATTCCAGATTGGGTGTTATCATTTTTTGCTGAGTGAATTTAAAAATGGGTTGGGGTGGGTGGGGAGCGGTGGTATTATTATCTTTTAAAGGAGAGCACAGCTTCCAAATGTAAGGTTTTTTTCTCAAATAACACAAGAAAAAAAAACTTCTTGGGTTATACATTTAAATTCATCTGTTGTGTTTCATTATGAAAAGTACAAATACCTTAATTTTAGGTGTGGTAATGGCCAACTGCATAATTTTCTTGGTTAAAGGCAGGGGTTAATAGAAATTTGAAGTCACTTCACAACTCAGTAATGTGTTAAGTTTCCTGAGTGCTCTATGCTGCCAGGTTAAGCTGTGGCTTGCAGGGTTAGGCACTTTTGCTGGGTAGCTGGTATACTGCTCCTGCAGTGTGGTCACACTCCAGCCAAATGTAAACTTTCCCAGTGTGAGCATTGCAGTGGCCACCTTTAAGATACAGAAGCCTAAGAAAAATTTCTGTAAGGACATAATGCAGAAAAAACTCAACAGCTAATTGATAGAGTGAGAAGGTCACAGGGAAATTCTGATCACTTGGATACCTGAGATTGTAAATATCTTTCTGAAATGTTATGGCATATGTAGGGCTACAGTGAGTGAGCAAAGAAAGAGAATGAGGCATGTTGGAAAACATTGAAACGGTCAAGGTACAGAGAAGTAAGTTCTTCTAGTTGCTCTCCAACAGGCTCTGTGATTAATGATTTTTTTTTTCCTGAGCTTCCGGGTTGCTTGGGATATAGATGGTTGCCACAGCAGCCCTCTGGGATGAACTAAGGTGAGTTCAGGAGTTTGGCCTCTGCACAGGAAGACAACTGAGTCCTGTTCAGATCCTCATCAGAAAGCTGCCCCCAGTACTGTAACCAATACCATGTTGGGTACTGCAAAGATTTTCTTAATGGCTTAGAATATTTTGAAAAATGGGAAAGGTGATTTTATTTAACAAAACTGGACATGATGCTGGAATTTCACTTCTCTGCTGTCATCTGGAGGTGTAAAATCACTACTACAGCAGCTTCTGAGATGTCTGTGTTACCAGCTGGTGGTGTGCAGTTTATCTCCTAGGCAGCTCTGGGTGGCAGAGTCTTGCTGCGGTTAATTTGGGTTTAGCACATTTGCCGGTGGCTGAAGAGACGGGCACCTCCCTGGCCTGGATGCATCTGCTCTGTGTGGGCTATTCGGTGCTCTAACAGTGTATCCAGAGGAAGATGAAGATGTGTTTCCTGTTCACCACCATGGCCGTGACCCAGAGACAGGAAAGTGTTATCAGGCTTCTACCTTTACAACTTCTCTCAGTACTAATGAAGTAGCACATAAAGTCTACCATTCAGCAAAGTTCATAGTTTAAGTGAGTAGGCACCTGAGTAATCCCTTTCCTCCTCAATGAGGCACAGCATGTGCTTAAATTCTATTAAAGCCTGTTGGACTTAAACACATCCTTAAAGTTTGGTGGAGTGGAAAGGCAGACGTGGAAAATGAAATTGAAGAAAGGCAAATCTCCCTATTAGCTTAGCAAAGGGCTGACTGCACTCCCTCTGTGTGTGGATTCTAGCTGCAGTATTCTACTTACAAAAACGTCCTGATGCAGACAGGTAACATCTCTTATGGAGGACTGCCACGCTTCACAGGTAGTTTAGGATTTAGTTACATCCTAATTGTCTCGATTCCCCGAAGATTTGCCAGAGTTGCATACTGGGTACAAATGTGTTTTTCCTCCCATGAATTTTGGGCCCAGTGCCAGTATTTGACAGAGAGAGAGATATTTCAGTCTGCTCTGATGATAGTTTGGAATCTGTTTGGATCCATTTGGAATTGATCTTTTCTGGAAATTCATTCTCCAGGTAAATTAACTTTCCTAAAAAATGCTCTCAATCACTAAGTTTGAGAGGGAAAAGGAAGTGCAATCCCAGGCTCAAGAGAAAAAAAAAACAAAACAACAAACTTCTTAAAAAAAAAAATCCCCCAAATTAACACCACTCCGTATTTTCCACTAGTTGACAATTCTGAAACCTCCTCTGGGAACAGCAAGTCATGCTGCTGAGCCGGGGAAAAAAAAGGCACCAGTGCTATCAGGCCCCTTGGGTACTGTAGTGTTTTGCTCTCTGATGGCATGCAGTTCATTTCCTGACCTCTGGAGAGATGGCAGGGGAAAAAAAAAAAAAAAAAAGGAAAGAAAACTCTTAATGTTAGGAAATGTACATGCAGTTCAACTTGAAATATAGGGAAGACAGTCTTTCAAAAGTTGTAGCTGTATTTAGCATCAGAGTTCATGAGATCCACATGTCCCATCCTCTTTTTCTACAAATCCCAGAGGAGAAAAAAACTTTTATTATGATAGCCTGGAAGAAAAAAAAAATGTCTGTTCATCAATTTCCCCCTTTTTTAAGAGATAACCACTGACTGCACCCCTATGTTATCTTTATCCTGAGGCAGCAAATTTATCATAATTTATTCTGGTATATTCTAAATTTACCATGTTGATTACCACTGTATAAACAACGTCTGGCATTTGCCTCAGCCAAAGAATTGAGGCTGGCGCTGATTTGGAGTAGAGATCTGTGGAAGAGCTTCAATTTACTGAAGTGGCTTTAATATCAGTACAAACACCAGAGATAGATAGCTAAGCATACGGTGGTTTTAAAAGAAAAAAAAATAAGGATTCTTCTCCTATGTAATGCTAATGAGCCACTTATGAAACGTATCTGTTTGGAGAAGGAAGTCCAAATGACACAAGGTTAAAGAACATTAGAAAGTGGTCTGCAAGTACAGCTGACTGGACTCTCTCATGGAAAAGCTGCTCTTAAGGCTTCTTAGGGATCAGTGGGTAGGGGTTAAGAAAATCTTTCTGTAATTACTGCATACAAATATAAGTAATGTGAAAGCATTCTCGTAAGGTTGGACTAAAACCAGTCCTAATCTTGGAGACTAGAAGGATTTAAAAGAAGGACAAAATAAGGGCAGGGAGAGCCCTAACTAGAGATAAATTTCTGTTTACAGGAAAAAAAAATTATTTGATCAATTAGCCAAACTATGCATTTACTGAAAAATAACTGAGATCCCATACAAGCAAGTAGGCTGAGCAAATCTTGTTTCTGTTCCCTCAAGCAGTTTCAAGGTGACTCCTTTCCTCACAATTCTTCAACGATATTTTTAATTTATGTGGCAAATTCTGAAATTAAAGTCTAAATTTATGAACAAAGCTGATAAATAATATGATGACTTATTTTATAAAATAGCATATTCAGGATTTAATTTATTTTGATCTTTCTCGATATCCTGTTTCTCTGCTGTCCTGTGCAGCATACTTACTCCAGAACACCACTTCACAGTATCACAGTATGCTAGGGATCGGAAGGGACCTCAAAAGATCATCTAGTCCAATCCCCCTGCCGGAGCAGGAACACCCAGATGAGGTTACACAGGAAGGTGTCCAGGTGAGTTTTGAATGTCTCCAGAGAAGGAGACTCCACAACCTCCCTGGGCAGCCTGTTCCAGTGTTCTGTCACCCTCACTGAGAAGAAGTTTCTTCTC